>AYEL01073582.1:0-138384 GCA_000484575.1 Olivierus martensii
AATAATAATAATAATAATAATAATGATGCACCTAAAAGATATAATTTTAGGTGGAAAATTTTGTAAACTGCACCAAATAATTATGTTCATTTATAGAAAATAATTATAATTATATTATTGCGACATTATATATATATGAACATGTTAATGTATTATTAAATGCAAGCGTGCTTTTAATTACTTTGTTAAAAATGTGATTGTTTTGAGGGCGAATATATTAAACAAGACGTTGATAAGTTTATACATGTGTTGTTATATGCAGAAATTTTTTTTTTACGTCTTATACGTTGAATGATATGTTCATTCGCACATTTACATAAGTTAAATTACTTTCACTGAACTAAACTTTCGATACATTAATATTAATTTATTCGATTTGTTTAATGTATTGCCATCTTTTGGACCCGCATATATTTCCAGGAAAATATCTACTTTACAACGAAATAATAAATATTTCATTATACATATGTTGCTAATATAAAATTCTTATTAATAATAAAATATATTCAGCAGCGAATTGATAAATTATTTTCCTGAAAAATTTAATGCGAATGTTAGAGATACAAACTCTTAAATTTCTTGATAGCTCGAACAAGAACTCTCTACATTAATTTTTAAAAACGTAGAGGGAAGGAAAACAGATAGAGAAGTATCGATAATATTTTCTTCATTGCATTTAACTTATAAAGAAATGAAGCAGTAGTCTAGTTTATGATTTAAGAAATATTTATTGCTTAAGTTCATTCATTTTTTACCTTTATATTACTTCTTGTATGACCTAAACATAACTTTCTTTCTTTTTTTGGTTGAAAACAAAATGTTAAAGATTTACCATGACTGTGGTAAGAAAGAAATTGCAAAATAAGTCATCAAAACAAGATGATTTTTATATGACTAACAGCATCGGTTCTTAAAATATAATTAAATGTCTTAAAATTAATTTCGACTCTTTCAGTTCATTATTTATTATTTTATAAGAATACATCTAAGCAAATTATCAATAATACTTATAAATTTTGTCAGTATTTGTAATTATTAATTAAACGAAACATATTCTCTTTCTCTCTCTCGAGTAGGCTACTTGAATTTCCCCTTAACGAATTCAAGTAGAACTTTTATATTTAAAGGCTAATATATAAAATTTTCTATTCAATAAATCCTTCTAAGTTTTATAATTTAATAAATATCATTAAATACAATAAAATTTTAACTTTGAAGCCAAAATCTTTCAAAAATTTTAAGTTCAAATTAATTAATGTTTTATGAATTAATATCGATTTTTGCGAGTAAACAGAATAGATATTGTTACTGTAATAGTATAATCAAATTTAACTTATATATATATATATTCAATCGTTTTATGTTTCTGTTGGCAATTTATGTCTTAATTTCAGTCAGTTTTCATGATAAATTTTAACTTGGTGAAAGAATTGTAGTCTGTAATCATCATATTTTCTATATAATCCAACGTTCTGACAGCTCTTCAATATGTTTTTTATAAATAATGAAGTAAGTAGAAAGTTTCCGTGAAATTTAACCCGTGATAAAATAAAAGAGTTAAATATGCAATATTCTAAATAACTATATTTGTTTTTGGGATTTAAATTTATGTATATAAAGAATGGTAAGAAAAATTTGGATAAAAATCGATACGCGTCACAGAAAATTTCATTGTTTTCTGGTTTGCGGTGATATTTTTCCTTTCTTTTCTTTTGAATTTTTCTCTTTTTTCTTTATTTCAAGCGATTGTGTGCTAGTGAGAGTTTCAGTAATTGTATTGACGTCACCAATTAGTTTGAATGCATAAAAAAGCAACCGAAGTTCAGCAAAAGTTTGTCATAGAAAATACACGCGATGCAACTCATTATAAGAAATTTTTAATGGTTTTTTTAAAATAAACTTTTAATGACAGTTCAATTAGCTTTATCAGTTCATATTTTGTTATATCCGAAGAAATTATTAAAGATATTAACTAAGAAAAAACATCGTTAGTATATATATATATAAAAAAATTATTAAATAATTGTTTTTGTAATTTTATTCTGCAGATAATAACTCTAAGCTTCCCTTCTGTTTGATGCAGGTAATCAGCAATAATGATCGTGTAATCCTGTCTACCGAATGTATTATTATTAAAAACAATTCTTTGCTAAATTAGCCTTTATGTGTATAATCTATCTCTTCCTACTTTTCCATATTTAATTGTTCGGATGAATAAAATATAAGCAGTGAGCTTAACTTACAGTTGGCATCGATGATTAAGGATTCGTTAAGTAAAATAAAAAAATAATAATAATAAAACTCTAAGCATGATTTACAACTTAAGGATCACTCGAGATAATAAGCATTTTATGGATGCGAAAAGGAAAATAGAAATTTGGCAAACAATCAGTCAAGACACGAATGATCTTTTCTACTGAGAAAATATAATCGCCACGAATAAATCATTTAGATAAATGTTTCTTGGATTTTCACTTCTCGACTACTTTTCTAGTGAAGATCACTACTATTAAAGGATCGCACTGCTCTGACTGATAGCTTACCTTATCTCTACTTTTATATCTTCATACAGAAGCGCCTAAAACGTTTAAAACTTACTCTACTCGGCAATAAATTAATAATAATAATAATAATGATGATGCACCTAAAAGATATAATTTTAGGTGGAAAATTTTGTAAACTGCACCAAATAATTAATTTAAAACTTACTCTACTCGGCAATAAATTAATAATAATAATAATAATAATAATGATGCACCTAAAAGATATAATTTTAGGTGGAAAATTTTGTAAACTGCACCAAATAATTATGTTCATTTATAGAAAATAATTATAATTATATTATTGCGACATTATATATATATGTACATGTTGATGTATTATTAAATGCAAGCGTGCTTTTAATTACTTTGTTAAAAATGTGATTGTTTTGAGAACGTATTCGAAAATAATGAGATGTATCATGTTTAAGTTAATACTCCATAATAGTTTTAAATATAAAAGTTTTATTCTATCTTCACGGCAGCAACAGAACAGTGATAAACAGCAGTCAATTCTCACTAATTATTGTATATTTAGGGTCCCTATAGAATGGACTCGGAAGATAAACAGTAGATCTAACATACTACATCAAGTAATTTCCTTTTCTGCTATCCAGCATTACAACTTTCATCAAACACACACACACAGACACAAGCATCTGATGCACAGTGCAGTCAGATTTAATTAAACCTTTTAATTGACTATCAAGGCTTTAAGTTCAATTTCTGATTCAGAGAAAGTTAACAATCAATTCTTTAATGCGGAAAAATATTTTCTTCGTATTGAACCATAATAAGGACCGTAACGACATTCCTGTAAATATTAGGAATTATTCAATGAAAATGTCAAAAGTCATTTGCATCATTACAATCAAGTAATTAATAATGTCAACCATCTTTATTAAACCTAGTTATCAATCTTAAACTGGATCGAAATTCCTCAGACGGTTCTCGCTTCTCCCATTGAATTCGAGAACTACTATGTAATGATTGATTTTAAATTACACGATTACAGTGCTTATACTCTTTAAAGAATTTCTTTTACTCGATAAACTTATCGTTGTTCGAATCGAATTCTCAGAAGCGATGTTACGAATCTTAAGATTAATAGTACACGTAATATTGGATAGGTATAATGCTTGCACCAGGTGGACTAAACACTCAATTGAAGTAGGTTATAGGCCTTATATATATATATTACAGTCGAAGAGAAACAACGTTAGTTCGCTGTTCCAATCTGTCAGCTTCACTGTCTAATTCAGCTTCTTCCACTACATCCTTTCTATCTAGTTTCTTCTTCATAAATCCAATATTTTTGTGCACCTGGGTTACATACACACTCAATGCCTGGAGTCAAACTTATTTTTTTATTTTTTCTACGGCATATTGCGGAGTTTCTATATCTTCCTCTTCTACTCAATTTCAGAGTATTTTTTATATATATATATATATTTATTTTTCTTTCCTTGCATTTTCTTTGCCAGTTTATTTTTAGATAGATTTCAAAAAATCGCAAGTTTTTTCCCTTTCTCCTATGTCTTTTTTTCAGTTTTCGACTAGAAACACCAATAGGTTTTATACTATTTTATTTTACAAAAATAACTGATTTACCGGTGTAAAAATTTCTGTCATATAAGGAATGATAAATGCGAATGGAGCTGAAAAACGTTATTTTATAGTGTAATTCTAAAAAAAAGAAGAAGAAAATAAAAAAAAATTCTAAAAATGATTCGGAAGTGGAATAACTTTTCTTCTTTAAAATACATTTACTGCTGTCTTTTCGATAGTTTATAGATCAATTAAATCTCTTGTAAATATTAATATCTTGCGTGCCTGCATTAAAAACATTTGCTCAAATATATTAAATAAAAAATCAAAACGAATTTTCACATATTTTTATATGAAAAAAAAACATATAAAGCAGTTTTAAAGTATTTTAACTACATTTTATGTTGGTTTAGAACTTATTATATTAAATAAAATTCTTTAATATTCTGCAGTGTATAACCATTTTTATAGTTTTAAAACTTAAATATAATAAAACATGCCTGCAAAATTTTAATAAAAATATGTTAATTTGATAAAATTTCTATGCGTTTTCTTATGGATAACATTTTAAAAATTATACATTATTTTTATAAATCATAATACCAAGTTGTTACATTATATATATATATTTTTCTTCAAAAAAATTTCGTCAAATAATATATATATATATCAAATATATATTCTAGGATATCGATCAGGTATGGCTACTGTATCAATATTCTTCAAATTTCATATTCTTTGTCACGATTTCTTTGAAGTTTAACCAGTTTCATACCATCTAACAGGATAAAAAAAACCTCCAGGCGTCTTCAATAATTTTGTTTCTCCATGCGTTATTCTGTAGTTAAATATATATTTTTAATATTCTTCTATTATTCGTCAGAAATTTCTAAGTCGAAAAAGTATAAAATAAGTCGTAAACCAGTTTACAATAAGCTAAAAATTCGAAACTCGAGAAGATTACCAAATAAGATTTTTTTTCTCTCTCTCTCCTTTCTTTAAATCTTTATTGAAACTTTTGAATAATTTTGCTTTAGATTATTTTTCAATAATTATGAATATTGAAAATATTTCTATATATATATAATTTATCTGTATTTATTTTTCTAATTTTTTTTTATGTTGTTGCAGTTGTACTGAGGAACTATAAAGTCACTGCTCGTGATGCAGAGTTTATTATTCGTGGAAACACGGCAGTATTAAGATGCGAAGTATCTTCTTTTAGTAAGGATTACGTATTAGTAACATCGTGGTACAGGGATGACGGTTTATCTATTTCTATTAAGGATAATACAGGTAAGAGTAATTTATCTTACGCAACATATAAGTAATGGTCTTATAATTATACCTATATAAGTCATATAAATTTTACAAAAGGATGACTATGCAACATTATGATTATATATATATAACTATCAATATTTTCTCATTATATGATGATATAGATTTACAAGTATCGTTTATCATGTGCGCTAATTATATACAATATAAGATATATTATTGATTTTTACTCAAATTATTTTTCTATATTTGTCTATCTTATACAATTAAAATATTCTTTATTCTTTAAGAGAAAAAATTATATTAAAATAAATATTAAATTAATAACGACTGTTAAAATTTATTTTCAGTTTTCTAAGGGTTTCAAATTTTTAAATATATCCATTAAATCAATTTTATATATCGGATACAGAAAAAAATTCTTCTCTTACAATATAGCAGTTGAGTGAAATTTCTAGATCGTTCTCCATCTTTGAGTAGTAGTGCTCAGAAATGGAGAACGATCTAGGAGTTTGAAACTTTATAAAACCATTTTAATATAAATTGATCTATTGGAAATATTTAATAAAATATATCAAGCACAAATATAGGTTTCCTAGATTTTTTAGAGTAGCAGAGTATATTTCTTATTAAATGGCTTAAAATGCATTTAAATACAAGATTTCTCGATATATTAAAAAAGTTGAAAGAAAAGAAAAAGTAATCGGAATTAAAATATAAGAAGAAATTATTTATATCAGCGGTTCTCAAGCAGTTGTACTCGTACCACTAGTGGTACGAGTATAATCTTGTCTTGCTATCTGTATACGAGGCATATTTTTGTTGGTGGTACTGAAATTTTTGTATTTTGATTTTGGTAGTAAACATTTATGAAAAGTTGAGAACTGCTGATTTATGTTAAATATAACACAACAGGAAACATTAATCTTGAATACAATAGTTATATTTTATCATCTCAAATTACGTAAAGATAATTCATTATAAAATTCAATAGTTGACGTCATTTATGAATATGTTGTTCAGACTGTCTTTCTTGCTATGTCTATAATTAAAATGCGAGAAAAATAAGCCAAGAATTCAAATAAAGGAATTAAAATTATTTACAATTAGTTAAATATTAATAACATAATTTCATTTTAATCAGAATCAATCAAACAATTAAAATACAAAAGTCAATTTTATTGATTATATAGTAATAACCAAGTCTAATAGAGGATATAAGAGTAAACAGGTTATTCTTACTTTTTATTTTTTTTATAAACAGGCCTACAATATGATGATATTCATTTTTGAGGTCGAAATAAAAATTTATTTAATAATAATTTTATTTAATCTAAAATAAATTCAATAGATTGACGTCATTTATGAATATGTTATTCAGACTGTCTTTCTTGCTATGTCTATAATTAAAATGCGAGAAAAATAAGCCAAGAATTAAAATTATCTTGTCTTTTAAATAAAACTACCTACTAAATTTGTTTCAATTTTGAATAACATTTTTTCTGTGGTCTCTCTCTATTTTTTAATAAGTTCTGTTATTTTTACTTATTTTTTATAGCACAAGTTTTCACAAGAATCTAACTTTAATATTATAGCAGAGATATTGACTATATTATTTTTGTTATATTGTGAATTTTAGATTATTAGCTATTTTATTTGTAGAATTTATAAAATAGCTAATAAAAAAATTTAGATAAAAAATAATGTTTGGCTGTATACTCAAAGAAAAAAATAAATTAACCTGCATAGCACTGTCTTCTTCAACATCCATTGCTTCAAGATCAGCATCAACTCTTGCCTGCCGTGCTTGAGCTCTTCTTTCTCTTGCTTCCTGCAGGTATATTAGAAACATAAACATTAAAAAAATTATAATCTGTTGCTATATCTGTTGCTGTAACTGACATATTTTTCAGTACTTAAAAATTACCTGAGACCAAGTCTAATATAAAATTTTATAATTTATTTAATATGCAAAATTTAAAACAAATTAAAAAGCACTGACTGATATTTTAATTTTTTTAATTATAAGAAACAAATTAGAATAATAAAATTATGTATAACATTAAATTGATCCAAACAAAACAACATAACATGAAAACAAAAAATATTTTTAAAATTTTTAAAACAAATGGCGATGACGAATAAATAGCACTAACGGCAGTAGTGACTTCAAAATGTATTTATTTATAATGAACGAAGTACTTTCAGTCTATTAGCTAGACCATCATCAGTGTTTATACTATTTTAAAAAGAAATAAGTGTGAAAACAAATAATAACAGAGAGATTCTAATATAGAATCAATATTAACCAGTTGTTTAAACAGCCAAATCATACAAAAGATACATTGATGTGGTTATTTCAATGCTTACCACTGGGTACCTAAAATATTGAAGATAGAGTTCAATGGACTGGTCTTAGACATCAATTGAAAAATTTGGATGTGTGAGACCAAAATTGAAACCAAATTCTCTAAGTTATAAGTGAGTATAGTCTGTTCCACGAGAACTGGCACTTGACCTTGGAGTATCGACGATACCAAGTCTACGTTGAAGGTATGAAAGCAATTCAATGAGTGAGAAATTAATGAATCATCGAATCGATTACAAAGATTTCAATCTTTTTCTTTTAAAAAATTAGAATATGTGACATTTTTGTAAAATAATATCGTAAATTTTTGTAAAGAAAAGAATAAGCACTAAGCACAATGCTGGTAGCAAATAAGCCAGGCTCAAACTGAGATTCTTCTTTTATACTGCTTTTACCGGAGTATAATTATTAGCAAAGACAATACAGCACTATTTAAGCAGTCCTTAAACCACAAAACATTTTATTTAAGAGAAACGTTTTCAGCAAATTAATGCCATCATCAGCTCTAACAGTATTAAAAAGAAATCAGTGCTTATGAACCTTTAAACAGGAATTCCACATCACCAACTAATGATCATAATGACCATACATATTCATTACCCAGTCCAAAAAAAATTGACAACACAATTACTCTCAATTAGTTAGCATTGATAGCATTGCAATACCAAAGAATATTGGTAACTCTTTATTCATAGAAACAGACCATGAAATTTAATTGTAAAAACCTTTTTTCTTCTTCTTTTATTTGGTTGAAGTTTATTGCTTTAGACTATAGTAATATTGAACAATAAAAGCAATAAATGAATATTAGGATAAACTTATTTTTGGTTATATTCTAAGATGTTTTTAAGCATAACAGAAAATAATTCGATTATTTAACTGTTTTTTCCTCGGAACAACATTCGAAATTAATTTTATTACACTATTATAAATGAATATACTAAAGGCAATTAGAATAATCTATTGATTATTTTAATGACCTCAGTGTATTTTCATGTATGATGACTTTAATGATCGTAACAATAATAATGATTCTGCATTAGTTTCTGTAAAATTGAGTAAATTTTGCATAACGATTTCATTTTCTTGCCTCATAGGACAAAATCACAAATCATGGATTCAGACGTTTATATCAATGATTTTATACCTTTAAAATGGTTTGTTACATGCAAAATTCTTTTGGGAAATCTACATTTTAGTAGCTTAAAACGAAATTTTTTAGTTTCTACTCTCGTCTGTCTCTATTTTTTATTATTTAACAGTTGTTTTCGCTGAAATATGCAACATTCTAATAAAATTATCTATCGATTTTTATTTTTATTAAATCGTAAAATGCTAAGATGAGTTTTTAAATCATCCTCTTTGTTCAAGAGTAATGTACGAAATTTTCTCCAAAATTAAAGATTATTATACATCGAAGATTATTTAAAATGATGAAACTCAAAATATACTCTTGCATCAGAAAAAAATTCGTAATTTGTCTTTCACCTATCAATAACTGGCTTTACATGAAGAAGAAATCTGACTTTCTATGAAAAGATTGTATCATGTTTATAGAAACGAGGATTTTTTTTTTAATTTAAATTTTTATATAGATCAAACACTAAGATCGTTTCATAAAATTGAATTGCGCTTTGCCACCCTTTAAAGATTCTACTGCTTTTAATTCATTTATTATTATTAAGAAAGAGTTTTTATTCCATTACTAAATTTAATAACATTACCAAGTAACAATTTTCCTTTTGATCTTTGTTGAAAATCTATTTCTCTTTCTATTAAATTTACTTTTTTCTCTCGTATAACTCTCTATTTGATTCAGAAAAATTTAATTAATGAACTTAAATCGGCAATTAGTAAATTAAAGCGTGATAAATCTTCTCTGAACATTTGATTTAATCAAAATTAAATATACCTATTTAAAATTTTTAAAGAACATTTCTGTTCGTTTAGTATCAGAAACAATAGAGACAATTCTACAGTCGTTACTCATCCGAAAAGTTAGATACAAGTTTTGATTGTGCCAGTTTTGAAATGGAGGTTAGGTTAGTTTCTTTCTAATTACTGATTTCTTTCTTGTTTCTTTCATAGAAAAAAAATCTTTCTTCTAATTTTAATTTGGCTCAATAACATAGGAAATTATTTTTTAAAGAGGAAACTAGATGCTTTTATTTGGAAAATAATTGAACTCGTTTCGATTTCAGGAATATGTTTAATACTGAATCATGTACTTACTTGTTTGTTCTTGAAAATATATATACAGAAAACAATGAATAAAATATATTGTGATAGTCATTCTAAAATTTATGATATTAAAATTCTATATTATAACTTAATGTGACAACTATTTGGATATAATGTTTTTAATTCTTATAATGTGATTTTTCTCCTGTTTTTTTATTAATTTTATTTATTTTAAATCTTCTAAATTTTCGTTCAGAAATGAATATTTTATTATATATCACAATTTAATTTGACAGACAAAAATAATTTTTTCAAAGCAGATCTATAAATGCAGATAGTTTTTCTTTTTAGTGACTGTTGACTGTTTTAAATTATATATATATTTTTTTGTCTGCACTATTTATATTTGTTTATCTTTTCTTTCTACATCTTAGTTTAGAACAATAAATATATTTACTGGTACCAAATTAAATTTTATTTATATTTGCTTCAAACTCTAATTCATTGTTTTTTTTATTCAATTCTTTTTGTCTTGTAGAACTTTTATTGCTAAATTTTACATGTCATCCTTGGAAAATATTTTTATATCTTTCTTCGCAACTTATTAACTATTAGTATTTTTCTACGCTTTACAAATTATCTTATGTATTATCATCTCCAAGAGATGATATAAGTCGCAGGAGTGGCCAACAGGTCGATCGCGGGACGATTTGTAGTCGATCTTCGTAAGTTAACGAAGATCGACTACAAACTCTCTTATGCATAGTGCCTTCTCTAGACAACTAAAGACAAAATTTCGCTTTATTTCTGAGTATGGTCCAAAACAGAATAGCCGGTAACTGCAGAGCATTTAGACAAAATTCTAAATTCGCTGACGATACCAATATGGCGCCTATGAATTGACAGTTGTGAGAGTTGAAGTGAAGTACTGTGTGTTTCAGATTTATGAGTAAAACGAAAGGAAAAAACACCGTCGCCGCTGCCGGATATCTCGTTTTGGGATATGTGGTTTTGGCTCCTCCTCGCCGCTGCCGGATATCTCGTTTTGGGCTAATGTCGTTTTGGGATATGTGGTTTTGGGCTCCTATCTCTACTCTCACCATCAAAAAAAAATTTCGAAATAGATCGCAAACTCATTGTTAACATATTAAAGTCAATCTTAATTACAAACAAGTGTAGATTGTGAACTCTGTTAACATATAAAGTCGATCTTAATGACAAACAAGTTGGCTACTCCTGATATAAGATAAGCAATTGGTTATAGTAGATGCAGATTGCATAAGATAGCTACATCTGGAAACAAAAGAAGGAGAAGACATGTATATGAGTGGATGAAACAAGAAATGTTGAGGATGATGATAATTATCATCTCAATAAATTCGCAAAGTTTTGAAATATTGGATGATTTTTTTCTTATAAACATTATTATGGACAATTAAACTTTTCTAACAGATATTAATCACGACTTTATGTTTAATTAAATTTGTGTCATTTAAAATGCAACACAGAAAACTTTAGATTATATTTTTCATCTCGCAGGATTAAATATTTGTCAAATCTCATCCATCGAATATGGTCATATTCTGATAAAGTATTTTCAGCATAGGATTCATTCTGATAAAAAGAATCATGCTCTAATCCTTTACGGAAGATGCTCTCTATTCTTCAAACATGCCAAGCCGATAAAAGTTCCAGGATACCCAGCATCTTCCAACGTGATTAAGCATGCATATTTTTTACAGAAAATCATTTTTCTGCATAGATTAAACGAAAATTAAATGCATAAAATCTTATTTTATTCAGTTAATATTTTTAACCGACAATATTTATCATTTGAAGAAAAAATAAATAAATAAAGAGTTTATTTTTTCGAATTCTATTCGCTCTTTATACAACAAAAAATGATTTATAAACTTGAAAATATATCGTTATTGATTGGCCTATTATGCAAAAAGACATCGTTCATTTATTAAACATAAAAAATACAAATAGTGAATTCTTTTGTCAAAGAAAAATATTATTTCATATATTATTACTATTGAATTTTTTTTTTTTTTTTTTAAATGCCAAGTGGAGCCGATAAAAGTTCCAGGATACCCAGCATCTTCCAACGTGATTAAGCATGCATATTTTTTACAGAAAATCATTTTTCTGCATAGATTAAACGAAAATTAAATGCATAAAATCTTATTTTATTCGGTTAATATTTTTAACCGACAATATTTATCATTTGAAGAAAAAATAAATAAATAAAGAGTTTATTTTTTCGAATTCTATTCGCTCTTTATACAACAAAAAATGATTTATAAACTTGAAAATATATCGTTATTGATTGGCCTATTATGCAAAAAGACATCGTTCATTTATTAAACATAAAAAATACAAATAGGGAATTCTTTTGTCAAAGAAAAATATTATTTCATATATTATTACTATTGAATTTTTTTTTTTTTTAATATTGAATTTATGAATAAAAATATTCCTTCGAAATATATTTAACTTAATATCAATTTAATTATATTCACCAATGATAATGTTATTTATAATTATTAGTATCAATATCTAGAACATTAAATTCAATATATTCTCTGTTTACTACATTTCTGCCATTGTATAAGGATCAAATATTCAGCCAAAGACATAGAATTCATCTCAAAGGATATTCATATCCAGTTGATTTATGTTACAGAAGGTAAATAAACATTATCACAAATAGCTCATAATATATTTAATACATTCGATACTTTTATCAAATAAGTCCTTGTTATTGGTAGAGAAGAACAAATGCCAAAAATAACAGTGGATAAACCAAAGCTAACGTTAATTAAGTTTAAACAAAATATTGAATGAAGGGTATTAAGCGTAATGTTATATATAATTAAAGTTTAATAGGTTTAAATCTGTATCAAACAGAGAATTTTATAGCTATATTGTATAATTGTCAAATTAGTTTGTAATGTGTTTTTTGTACGTAAAAGTAATTTAATTCAACAGCATCAATTGCTTCAAACAACATCTTTTTTAAATAAAACTGTTCAACATCTAAAATGGTTTACACAGGGGAATGCGTTAAAGTGTAAGAAAACCTTACTTTGGCTTTTCTTATTTGGTCATAAATCTTATTGTTCTAAAACTATTTCGAGCAGTCAGTTTTCTTTACCCTAAATAAATACCAATTTTGATCGCAATAAAACATGTGACCTAAATTCGGTATTTTTTCTGGAACCCTAAGAAAGAAAACACTCTTATAAAAGAAGATAAATTATCTAGTTTTCATTAAAAATTTTAACTTTGTAGATTTTTAGGGTGTTAATTAAGAGACCGTTCTTTTGTCTTCACTTATCGAAACTGTTTCATTGTTCATTATTTAACGATTTTAATGTGGAAGAGAGGTAATCATTAAGCATTATTAACAACACATCAGTGCTAAACGAAGCGTTATCTTTTAGGAAAGTATGCTGCTTTCCCTACGGGTGAACTTCATATTCGACAAGCCAGCGATCTGGATGCTGCAAGGAAATATAGGTGTCAAGTACACGATAAGTTGTCTCGTTCTACTAGAAACAGTGATCGGTGGGCAAACATTATTCTGACTAGTAAGTATCTATTTATATTTACACTACATTTAAGCAATATTCTCCTTGTTAATCATTATTAATAAGTTAAACTGATAATCAATAATTGCTATTTTTTATTTAAATTATTAAAAAGTTTATTTCGTTTAAGGAACAGAATATAGTTTTTCGTATTTCTATCGTTTCCATAAATATCATACGTTAGAGATAGGAAAATAAATCTTAGGGATTAATAGAAAGTTGGGGATTACTGTGCATCTACATGCACAATAATCTTCAAGGTTATATTTAGCAATCTTAATGATGTAAATAATTTTTTTGAAGTCGCAAGCATCTTCTTTTTACGTTTAAAACGTAATCACAGAGCCGAATCACATTTAGAAAAAGATAATTAATATTAAAAAAGTTCTCAAGATCGGTCGCTGTTCTTATATACTTTCAAATAAAAATACATTTAGAGAAACATTACCAGGAGCGCAATTAAAGTTTCTATTTAAGAATCTCGAAAGTCTTATAGTTTTTCATCAAGAAGAAGAAGGAAAAAAATGAGAATGAGAGAGATTTAAGCAGTAGCACGTTAAGTCAGGTTCTTATCGAGTCAGAAAGTAAACTAATCACACTCTTCCTTTACATTTAATCATTCCAGATTGTTAACGAGACAACAGATGTAATATGCTTACAAAAGACCGTAAAATTTGCCAGTAAAATGCACAGTTTAGTGCTCTATCGATCAGGTACTATTTATTTTAATTGGTTCTATTCTGTATTCATTATATCACATCGTGCATCAAGAGATTAATCTTGTACACTGGCATGTAAAAATTAACTAGCTTCCTGCACATTCCGTAAACACTTTTAACGATATCTTTTACGAAAAATTCCTTTATTTTTAACGAACTTATTTGCATGCATTAAAAATATTACGTTTACTGCAGTCGAATAATTATTATGATAATTTTATCAATGCGGCTTTCGGATATAAGAGACGTATAGTTTACAGACAGAGTATATAATTTTAATATTAATTAGATGTATAGAATATTAATTAAACAGTATTTACAATTGATTTAATGTAAATAAATCACTGCATTTGGAGCTATCGAATCTTATCAGAAATACCGAAACGTTTTCTAACAAAATGGAAACGAAATCAGCTATTCTACAATCTTCAATTATATACTATACCGAAATACAATTTAACTTGGTTGGACATGTCAGAATCTGGTATTTTGAACGAGATATGGAGTATTTGATTTTGATCAAATAAGATATGTTACGTAGTAGCTGCATATATTGGTTGCAAACGTCGTTTTTTGAAGTAATCTTCTGACAGGTTATTTCTTTCCTTCTTCTAGCCAGATCTTGTTTACCCAAAAACCACTGGCAGTTTTGTTTCCTTTTCTGTACATTCCAATCATTCTTTTTTAAAAAAAAATATCTCGATTTCGCTAGAAAAATATAGATATATCATAATATTTTTTAGTAATTGGAAGGAAATTCCCATCGGCTTAGGATTCATTTATTTAAATAAATTATTAAATCTTTTCGAGTAAACAATTTTTATGATAAAATTTAATTGTTTTTTTTTCTTTATATATATGTATATTTTTTTAATTACATATTGGATAAACTTTTTTTAATTATTCGTTGCATGATATTAGCTCCTCATGGTCAAGTTCCTCCTCGAATGACTCATTGGGTAAGAGAAGCCGAAGCACTAGAAGGAGAAGCCTTATGGTTACCTTGTTCAGCCTCAGGATCTCCAGTCCCCACTTATCGTTGGTATAAAAAGAACTCTGCTACTGTACTTCCGTTGTCTCACAATCATCGATACGTTATTACACAAGGTACATTAGTCCTCCATCATGCTATTTTGAGTGACAGTGGGCAATATGTCTGCACCGTTAATAACAGCGTGGGGGAACAGCAAGTACAGACTAACGTTATCATCAGAGGTAGGAAATATATCTCATTGTATTATATTCCTTATCTTTACCATAATAATAATGTTAATTATTGCACTATCGTATTAAAATTATACAACTGTATGTTATTAATTTTAGCTTCGTTAAAATGCAATATCGCCATCCCAGAACAAGTGATTACGGTGGGATCTTCGATAACGTTATCGTGTGATGTAATGGGATCGCCTGTACATTTTTTGCAATGGAGAAGGAACATGAAAATCATCAGAACAGACAACAGAATAAAACAGCACAATAATAACGTTTTACATATAACAGCAGTTCGACCTGAAGATCAAGGAATGTATCAGTGTTTCGTTAACAACCACAAGGATTCTGCACAGTGCAGTGCATCGTTATCTATAAGAGGTATGTATAAAACAATGGTTCTCAACCTTTTTCTCTCCATGCCCCTCCTAAGCATCTCTAAACTGATACCCCCTGTGGCATATAAATTTTATTCTTCAAAAAGTGAACTATTCAAGTAGAGGAATCCTAAAAGGCCATTAATTGGTTTAAATAAACTTCCAAAGAACATGGCATCCATGAAAGAGAAAAATAAAAGAACGAAAGGACAGTTGAAGTACTAAGGAAGAAATCACTAAGAAATTGTTAAAAAAGTAATAATGATATGAAGTAATATGAAAAAACACCAAATAAAGTTTCAAAACCGCCGTGTACATTATGTTTTTAATTTTAAAAATGTATATGTCACCATATACATTTATATACTGTATATGAGGTCCCTAGAACCATAAGAAATGCAAATATTCACTGTTAATAACTCATTCTCGAATTGCCCCACGTTGGGAACCACTGGTATTAAAGAAAATTTCATTATAAACTTGATTTATTCCATTTAAAAAATCAAATAAATATTTAAGTCTAAAATTAATTCATTTTTTGATATTTTTACTAAATATTAAAATACAATATTCAGTAAAAAATACTAATGATATTCATTAACTGTTAGAAATTTTTAATAATTTAATCATCGAAATAAAAAAAAAAGTTCCTAAATGTAAAAGAAATTATCAGAATTAGAGAAGTTGGTATATAATATATACTTTTCTTTATAAATATTAAAAGAAAAATCTAAAAATTTTGAACTACTGGAAACAACAGAGATGTCATTATTTTATGATATATAATTTGGTCTTTAGAGGAAAAGTAATTTTAGAAAGAAGTTTATGATGAAATATTAATAGAAAAAAATATGTACCTAAATAAAACGTTAGTAATAAAATATTGACGTAAATATAATGTTAGTAATTGAACACAGTAAAAAATACTTAATATTTTATCAATTAATAATAAAATCACGTTATTGATAAAACACACGTTATGTTTTTTTAAAAAAATAATAAAAATAATGTAAAAAATTGCATTGCTCCTTATACAAAAGTAAAACAAAATAACGAGGTAGAACCTTATCTATTATGCAATATTCTGGCATTTAATAAACAATGGAAATATTATTTTCTGCACGTTATCTGCTGGAAAAATACGATAATTAGTAATGGAAAAACAAATTCCCGTTAATGCGTTAATCTTAAACAACAGTTTATGTACATTATAACAAAATAAGAAATAAAAAATGGAGGAGAAAAACACCAAGTTTGCTACCTAACCTCAGTTGATAATTTAAAATCTAAATTCCGCTTCTATTAAGTTCTTTTAATTAAAAGAGTTCGGGAGTTGATAAATTATATGAATTAACGTGTAAATGGCAATTAATCTCAAGTTCGAACAATCTGAGGTTCTTTTAAAGAGTATAAACTTAAACTTTTAAAATTATTTTCTATTTATTTATAATTTCTAAAATACGTATTATCGATTTTTGTTTTAAATCTGTTGTAGATGTTTAATTAAATTGGAAAGTAATAAATTTCAATAAATATTAAATCGAAATTTGTAAAAGAATTTAACAAAAAAAAAGAAAAGAATTTATTAGAATAATGTTTTAAATGACGAACTTTTATTAAAAATAATTTTTTTTTCCTTTTAAAAATTTAATCCGATCGCAACTCAAAGAACGAATCGAAATATTTTTATTCTCTTAAGAATAATATAATAATAATAATAATAATTGATGAAGATTTTAATGTACTTTAATTCAAATGAAATTTTTATAAAATATACGTTTTCTTTTCTTTTATTTTTATAATATTAGTTAACGTATAATCCCCAGAACATTAATTGAAACAAATTAAAAATTCATTATTGTATAATATTCATTAAGCATTTCATAAACAAAATTAATTTTTGTAAAATAAAAGCTTTAAATTTTTTTTCTTTTTAATCTTTTAAAATATTCTATTAACTGTGTAGTAATTAATAAAAATTTTATAAGTTTATGTATCGATTAATTCTTTAATCGATTTAACGATTCAATGATGGTTTTAACTATTATTATCATTTTTTTTTTTTTTTAATATAAATTCGTTACATAAAGATAAATAATATCCATCGGTTACTTCTTTATGGCAAAGTATATGTTTCATTTGCTACTCTATCGAGCACGACTTACTTATTGTGACACATTATTGATCGACTATTCTGAAAAATCTTGCTGTCACTCAAATTGAAGTAACCACTTAACCTATGTAACTAATGACTCAGAAATTCGACAATGCCAAATTTGGTTCCGTCCGCTTCAATTGTACGATTAGCTAGCTATATATATATATATATATATTTATGATACAAAAGTTTCAGTCTTCACGCAACCGATAAATTGTTACTGATTAGATAAAATAGACTTGTATAAAAAATTATATATAAGTTAGCTCGATACAGGGGAAGATATCCAAACTGAGAGATGTATAGTCGCCCGAATGTTTCCTCGACGTAACAAAATTGTCAAAAAATATGATTTACATGCCGTTGTTCATTAAAATTCTAAAAAAGCAACAACTTACAAGTATAATTTTTTATAAAATCTAACCACGAATTTTTAAAACAATCAAGTTTTCGAAATTCGTTTTTGTGTACGTGATTTTTTTTTCTGTTGTAGCTTTAAAACAATTTATTCAAAAATCGACTTATCCAAACTAATAATAATAATAATAATAAGCAGTAACTACTGAAAGAATTCTAGCATTCTAATAATCGAAACGTTATGCTTTCTTACTTAAAGTCAAATAAAAATTTCATTTTGAATTTACATGTATAATATTCTACGATGTTTTAAGTCAGATTAAACTGTCTGAAATTTTTTTGTTCTCTTTTTTTATTTTTAAGTTCTTTAATGAGCTTAGATGCTGTTCTAAAATAACGATCATCATCGTTTTTAGTTGGAAGTATATCCACTATTTGTCTTTCTGTAAATATCATTAAGAAGACCCTTTGGTGTAATTAGGTCATTTGCGGAAGAAGTTAACATTGTCGGGGTTCATACCCTCATCTAAGTATTCTCATTGTTAGCGTGTATGCTGCGGAGGTCTCAATTTATTTCTTCAGTATGACAAGAAAAGAAGGGAGGACTCTTAATGTAGGCTGACCCTAAAATGCTAGTACCATTAATCACTATTTAATTGTATCTGACACAATGGATTTTCAATTACAGTTAAAAAGACATCTCTAAGCAAAGAAAATCCAGTTTCCCCGTTTAGAAATTGCAATCATTAATGACTTTCTCTTCCAAGAAAAATTCCTTGTGTTGTTTTTCCCCCCCTTTCTTTCTCTTCAGTTCCTCTTAACCTACTTTACTGTATCGCCGTGACCTACAAAATTTACAGAATTTTCAATACTTATATATATATGAATATAACGATTTCTCACAAATCTCTTAAAAGAAAGATTTATTTGTATAAACGAAAGGAGAAAGTTTCGTATTATAAATCATTAAATCCATTAGATAACATTATCCGCATTTAGAGAATTGCATCCAACTAATATTCATGCAAAGTGTTTCAGTTTACAAACTCTCTTCGCACGGATACAATAGACGTAATCACGTAATCTCTCTCTCTGTTCGTAATCGTCTAATACATGGAATTAATGGCAAAGAGAAATGGAAATGGCACATCACAAATGCCAAACGAGTCTGTACTTTCTAATGGATATAGGAAATTTTAAAGACTTTAAAGCTAATAAAGATTACAATAAGGATTATTCGATGATAATGATTATACCGTCCCCGTAGATCTTAGTTTTAAAGTGGCAGTTTTCCTCCTGTTCTCCTTGTCACCAATATTAATTTGTCACCCAAGTTGTAGTCAAGTCGTTCTATTGATGTGTTAGGCATTTAGTTTAACGTGCCATTAACTTTCTACGGACGAAATATAATTAAAGCAAGAATATAGAAGAATAAATGACATGGAACAATATACGAAATAGGTTTCCTGATGAACGATGTTAATCTCGGTGTCTTTGTTAAAAATCAATAGACATTAAAGATATTTAAAATATATTGATGCTAACGGAGCATTCCGTTGCTAATTAAATGTCATTTATAAATTTTTAGTTTGCTTCAATCTTTATTTAACAATTTTTCTTTATTTTTTATTTTTTTTTGTTTTTTTTCAGCCGATGCTCCTCGTTTAGTCGATAACTTCGAAAAACAAATCTTGCATCCAGGAATGTCTACATCTCTGTATTGCAGAGCAACTGGACATCCTTTACCAGTTATTACGTGGACGGCAGATGATGAAGCTATTCCTACATCCAGTCGGATTCGGCAAGGAGATTTCGTTACTGCGGATGGAATTATTCATAGTTATTTAAATCTGAGTAAAGTGGAAATTCAAGATGGTAGGACGTTTACTTGCAAGGCTCAGAGTGAATTTGGAACGGCTTCGCATAGTGCAAGCATTAACGTTTTAGGTCCTCCAGTAGCTAGACCGACCACCAACAAAACCGTTTTGGCAGGAGAAACGATGTCTTTAAGATGTCCCGTTTCTGGTTATCCTATAGCATCTCACGTTTGGGAGAAAGGTAAAGAGGAATAAAAAAATTTAATAAATATCCTTTCCCCATTTGGATAAGGTAAAGTTGCAAGTTTACCAACTAACCAATTCTCATTATATTTGCATTAGTTAATATTGATTTTTAAAATATTTTTGGCAGTAAGGATTGGCACAATTTTATAACAGACTTATCATAAAATATAAAGGAAAAAAATTTAATAAATATCGACTTTTTTAATTTTAAAACTTTAAGTTAAAAAGTATACATTTTTTTTATCTTCTCACTTGGTTTTCATTTGCACGCTTTTACTTCTTTTCTTTTCTTTTTATTGTATGCATTTTCTCTTGAAGTTTAGTGTAAGGTATAGGATTGAGGCCAATCGCAACAATCTTTATAAAAAAAAAAAAAGCTCTTGGAATTTAGCTTCTTTTGGAGAAACTTTGGGAATTAATTTAAAACGGCTTACCTCAGAGCAATTCTTTATAATTCTTCAGGAAAAAAAAAAGAAATTATAAAGAATTGTTTTGAATGTAATCCTTCGTTTAATATGATAGAAGGCTATTAATCAAACGAAAAATTTTAAAAACATTAAAACAAAATAAATCTTCGTCCATTTCTCGAAACAAAATTTGATTTAGAGTAATCTCACTTTATCTTATTTAATTTGTTTCTTATTAACTAACATTCTAATTTTTCAAGCAAATAAAAACATACATCATCAAGATATCAAGAAAATTATAAACATTACGTCAATTTTTTTGCCAATGTGTATATAATTAAAATTGTGAACAATAATTTAATATATAATTAGAATCTGAAGCGGCCTCATGTTATTTTTTGAATAATAATAATTATTATTATTTTTATAAAATATTTTATACTGTACTTTTATTTTTTAATTAAATCGATTAATCAGTTCAATTTCTATATTTTATTTAAATTTTTAAATGAAAAAAATATTAAATTAATTAAAAGAATGCGTAAACTATAATTTTTTAATGATTAACGAATTTTTAAAACTTTTAGAAAATAAATTAAGCGAAAATTTTCCTTTTATTTTACTTGGAAATTAGTTAAAATTTGTATATATTTTTAAGAAGCCGAAGAGCGCAAAGTGACAATACTGCCATTTTTTTTTCTTTTTTACCCAGAATATAATTATTCGTTAGTGAGCTTACTATACAGCGAACAATTGTAAGAGAAAAGGACACTAACAATTTGTTTCTACTGACGTAAAAAAAAAATAAAATAAAATAAAATTCGAAGGTAACCATTTATCACTAAAAATCATCAATAGAACTATGTCTCGCCCAGTGACAGAATATAAATGTATTCTCCAACTAATGTATCTTTACCTTCTCCAATCGATTTTTCTGTTTCTACTTGTAAATCTTTGTAGTTATGTGGAGGCATTTTCATTCTTGGATTTTTACAGACGGAAGAAAGTTGCCTACCAGTCATCGCCATGAGCTTAGATCAGACGGGCAGTTAATTATTCATGATGTTGATCGTAAAACGGACAGTGGCATGTGGTGGTGCACAGCTAGCGATGAAAACGGCGAAAAAGCAAGAGGAAGAGTTTTCATTCATGTCGTAGGTGGGGATCAAACTTTCCAAACTTTTCACAAACATCGAGAAATTTCTCGGTTAATAATATCACAAATATTGTAGTTTAAATTTGATGTTTACTCAACGTTTAATGCAGTAAATATTGATTTTAAATTACTACATGAGTATTAAATATTATATAAATGTCACGTTTTAGTTTGTTAAATTATTAAAGTATGTAAACGTTTTATTAAACTTATTAATTTACATGATTTCTTGAACGGTTTAACGTTCAATTTTCTGATCGATGAGAAAGGGTGAGAGACATTTGTCTTCATTTTTGCCAATTCTTGAATGTTATGCTACTTATTGCGTGGTAAAAGTCGTTTACAGTGCTTCAAAATATATTACCAAATAATCGCGTGACATTCTAAATAATTTCTAGAAAGTAATTCAAGAGAAAAATGTCCAGACAATTATTATACTGGGAGTACTCCATTGAAGATCATATTACACAACTCTCCGAGATTCATTAAAAGTAATGCATTTTTTTGTTCTTCGCACGCTTGTAAAATGTTTTTGGATGAATTATGGTTGTTCAAATTCTTTCGAGGTGAAAACAAATGCTAAGTATAAATCTGCCGCTTTTTTCTTCACATAATATAAATTTTAACCACTTGGGAAGTTTCGCATACGTGTCATCAACAGTTATTCACTTTTGTCAATAACCGCGATGAAGGTAAGAATGCATTACATTGTTCGGAAAATTTACTGCTGTTTTGCTTAAAAATAACACTTTTCAACTAGTTCCAGCCACATTTCATTTTTATAAAAGAATATTTGGAGGTTTGTTCGTTGAAAAAGTCGTTAAAAAATATCCTACTGTTCGTTTTAATTGAACTTTAAACTGTTTCGATTTCTTGGTAGTTTTCTCCCCCTCAAAAAAAAAAAAAAAAAATGAGTAAGATGCCTATGGTGTTTGTTAGCATCGATCGTTATTATTTTTCTTTTTATTCTTCTTGTTTAATTCTTCTTTAATTTGTTTCAGTAAAGTATTTTTTAAGAAATGCCTATATATATTCAAATGCGAACAAAAGTACTTTTAATGGCCAAAAATTTATTGTTGAAATCTCTTCTTCAAAGCCTCTTTAAAGACTTTGTTCGTGCCGATTAATGTATTGTGTTTTTACAGATTATGCACAAGAAAATGTTTTAAATTCATAAAAAATCGCGTACAAATCATTAGACGACTATTTACGATGTTACTCTAATAACAACTACAAAAAAAAAAGATATTTTTCATGTCATGAATATTTAATATGTTTATTAAAGTTTTTACATTGCATTTATCCTAAGACCAACTTTAAACTTTCAGTATTTCTCTTGAAATGGAATTTACGAATTTTCACTATCGTTAAATATGACATTAAACATACAGATACTCATTAAAATCATTACTTTATTAGTAATTAAATGAGAATAACACAAAATTGTACAATCTATACTCACGTATGCTATCAAATATGCTACAAGAAATTTAGGTTTTTAAAACTAAACCGTTACATATAGGCCTATTTCAATTTTAACTGCCATTGTTATTTTGTACTGATATATATGTTGTTATATTTTAGCTAGCCCCATCATTGATCCCTTCTCCTTCCCATCCCAATTGCAAGAAGGAGGAAGAACGAGCATCCAATGCTTTGTTTCTGGTGGAGATCCACCAATCACTATTCGATGGATGAAAGATGGAGAATCGTTACGTCCGGATATTTTAGGAATTTCTATGGAACTATATAACCCTTACACTTCAAACCTTTTCTTCGAAAAAGTTAACGAAAAGCATAACGGAAATTATACGTGTGTGGCTTTCAATCCGTATTCTCGTACAAACTATACTGCAGAAATGCAAGTACAGAGTAAGTATTATCAAAAAATTTAAATTATTTATAAAAATAATTATATATTTATAAATACCAAATTTTTTTTTAACTTTCCAATCCCTTTCCCCGTATAAAATAACATTACCAAAAATAAATTATTTTTTATTTGATAAAATAATTATATATTATTTAAATTACTGAATAAAATAATTTAAAATTAAATTGAAGCAAAGAAAATATTTTTATTTTTCAATTTAATTTCCATCCGAATTTAAATTACGATTTAATGATTTTTAAATAATGTCGAAAAAATTATAATTAAATAGAATCTTATTTTATTCATGAAATCAGAAATTTTTCATTTGGGTTTTACCAATGATTGATGACTAATGTTGATGATAATAATAATATAAATTTTTCTGTTTTTTTTTAATGTTAGCTTAATTACTTTCTTAATTATTGTTTTCGGAAAGTTATGTTTCCTTTTATTTATCTGAAAGATTGTTTCTTTAATGCACATATATATTTTTAATATAATCTTTACGGATATCATTCAGTTTAAGTGCCGTTCGTTATACAATGAATTCTACGATTATCTTTTTTTTTTCTTCTTTATGATATGAATATTTTTCTTCGTGTATTCATCTATTATTTATATTATAAATCAATACGAGTTTTATTCTTTTGCGAGTTACGATTTTTTCATCCTGTTGCAAACACTGCTGAAGATTAGCTCTATTGGTTATCTTCACGAATCAAGCATATTATGTTATTTCTGTTTGTTAATTATATATGTGCGTGAAGGGAAGACTTCATACTATAAATGATGATTGTAAGCAAGCATTAAACACTTTAACTAAACGAGAACTGCTCTTTTTATTCATATTAATAAACTAACAACGAATGGCCATAGATGGAAATCCTTGATACAAACGAGTAAACTTAGAAAGTTTAATGAAATAGAAGTAATTCTCTTTAAACTACTTTATCTTTTACTATTTTCACTAATTAAAATTATTGTGCAGTACCACCGAGATGGAAAATCGAGCCTAAAGATGCAGCTGTTGTTCAAGGGAACTCCGTTCGATTTGACTGTCAAGCTGATGGATATCCGCGACCTGTCATACGATGGAAGAAACTAACAGGTTCGATGGTAAACTTTTAAGAAACTCTTTTTCAAATCTTTGTAACTATAAATTTATCGTGTATATCCCAAAATATGTGCAGGTTCTCCTTCTGAAGGCTTTCAAACCATAATGAGTAACGCTAGAATGCAAGTTTTAGAAAATGGCTCGCTTTATTTTCAAGATACCGTCGATTCTGATGCAGGATCTTTTCTCTGTCAAGCTTTTAATGGTATCGGTGCCGGATTGAGCAAAGTCATGAAACTCACTGTACACGGTAAGCAAATACAATATTCTAGAATGATAAATTATTTTTCTCAACTCATAATTATAACATTAAACAAACTTTTAAGTCGCAAAAAAATGTCTTGTATAAAGTTTCTCTTAATATTGACATATATTTGATGAAGTATTGTTAATGAGAAAATCGATTTTTGACAGATCGCGACTGTGGTGCCATCTATCCGTCCAAATTACAAGAAAAGTATTTAATTATTCAAATGTTAATAAATCGTTTTTAAAAGTTTTATTATTTGATATTCTACGGTAATTTAAATATATTTTTACCCTGAACTTTTGATAATTTATATAATTTAGGTTAATGTAATTTCGATTTTTTTAATGTTCGGTTCCTTCTACATTATAACTTGATCGTATTTATCAGTTTTCTGCAATATTACACCCACTTGACAGCTTGCCACTCATTCATTTTATCCAATGCACATTGCAGTTGACGTTAATTACTGCCGAAGGTTTTCTGTTGTCACTGAACTATTATTTACTATAAATGATTTTCTCTTCTAGAAAAGATAACTATTATCTTTAAATATCTTAATACACGATAATTATAACATATTTATGCGATAATGAATTAAACATAACAACTTTTTAAAATGGGCCAAAAAAAAATCATTTATCATCATCATCACCGTTAAGGTTCTGAAAGTTACTACATGTCAGTTATTAAAGTTTTCTTTATTTTTTTCCAGTGATTAATATTATATATTTAATGTTCTTCAAGTTGATATTTGAGTAAACCACCGCAAAGAAGTGGTTAAAGAAGTTAATGGCGAATACAGTAAGTTAAATTGGTATAAAATTTAATGGTCACAGAATTTTAAAACGGATAAAACTTTAAGAGAGATCGCATGAAATATAGAAATAGTTCGTGATAATTCATCAAAAGTTACTTCCTATATATATATAGTTTGCCTGAATCGGTCGAAAACTTATATTTTCCCCCCTCAACATCGTCGGTCTAATGTTTGAATCTAGAACATCGACACAGGAAGTAAAAATCATTTAGACAGCATAACTCATACGTTGCTGTCATGTATGATGGAGTATTTATCATTGCACGACAAGTAATAAATCATACAACTTGTTATTTATAGTTTATGTTGCTACTATATGATTATAACCATGTGACAAATACAATATCAAAAATGATAAAAGAATTTCTGTTATTATATCGTTCCAGTTCCGGCTTATTTTACTACAATATCTTACTCGAAAAAAGTCAAGAAAGGTGATTCAGTTAGTATGGAATGTACAGCTAAAGGAGATAAACCGCTAACCATAGTTTGGCTGAAAAATGGAAAGCAACTGAATAATAATTCCATTACAAGGTATAACGTTTCACTTGTAATAGTACAACATTATAAATAAATAAATAAATAAAGTTAAAACACCGATTATTCGACCCGATTGTCAGGTGTTTGAATAGTATTTTTAAAAATTAGAATTTATAAAAATTGTCTAATGTATCAGTGCCGGATCTAGGATGAGGCGAGTAAGGCCTAGGGCGAGAATTATGAGGCGCGAAAATACAGTTGCAATTTTATACCTAAGCTTAATTATATTTATCTTGGCAATATTTTGTACTGTAGAATCGGTCTACAAAGACATAATGGTGTATTTTTCTAACAGGTAATACTTGTCAAGAGAGAGAGAAATCAGTGCAAATTAAATTGTTGAAAGACAATCTATCTAAACAAAATATTTGTTTCCCTTAATGTTTTTTTGCATTGGCATATCGCAAGCAGAATATTATAATTACAGATATGCTTTATTATTATTAATTTTAACATAGATACCACTTTGTTTTCATAAAAAGCTATTTATAATCCCAGTCTAGGTTTACTGTTTCCCAACCAATACAAGCCTTCTGTATGCTTCTTAGTGACTATATATCTGACGTCATTATATTCTCAGTTCCAAAATATTAGATATGTTCATGCATTAATATACGTGAGTGAAGAGAGGGAGCACCTCAAATGACAAAATATCTAGTTCCGGTGCCGCTATATGTTATGAGTTTTAACAATTTATCAGTCGCATGTCTTCGAGCTATAAACTCACATTTTAAACGCATAAAATCGCAAGATTTTTTGCATTAAATAATATAATTTTTATATAATTTGGATAAATAGTTTGATCTATCGGTACTCGGATCATCGGTGTTTTTTTTTTTTGTGCATCGCAAACTTATTAATAAAACTTGCTTGTGTGTCTACAAAGCGCAGATACAATGAGAGGCATTTTGAGAAAGATGGCGACATGACATCAATTTTGACACTTCATAACGTGGAAAGAGAAGATTCTGCAGTTTTCACTTGTCTGTCTTCCAATCCCTACGGTAACGATAGAACAACGGTAGAGTTAACGGTACAAGGTAAATATCTATTCGCTTATTAATATCCATTTAATTGAACTTTTAAGATCTAATTTCGAATTTTAAACAGAGCCACCGGATAATCCAGGCCACGTAGATTTAATAAGAGTTTCTAGCAGAACAATCAGTATAAGGTGGCCCAGACCATTTGACGGTAATAGTCCCATTATAAGGTACTTAGTGGAAGTTGAATTGGTTAAAGGTAAAGTGATTTTCTGTCAAATGTTTAATAATAATTTATAATATTCAACTCATTCTGTAGTTTACTTGTAGATAATAAAGGTTTAGGGAAATTTCTAGCTACGGAAGTTGCAGGATCGCAACTGGAAACTGTTGTTCGTGGATTAAGTCCATTAGCTACTTATAATGTTTACGTCATTGCGGAAAATAGTTTCGGTCAAAGCGAAGCTAGCCATCCTCTTATAATTACTACAGATGCAGAAGGTGAGATTATTCTCCACATTTAATTATAAATTTAAATTTATTAATTTAAGGAAACTGTTACAAGTTTACTTTTCGCTCCGATGATTTGAGCCAGTATTACTGTACTTTAAAATATATTGTTTTCGGAAAATTACGGTTTAGCGATCAAAACGTTTCTAAATATACGTCTAGCATTTAAAATTTTCTCTTTTAAGTAGATTTATTTAATTATTTTAAAACTTTTTAGTTCCTAGATTGCCTCCTAGAGACGTCAAAGCTGCCGCTATCGATTCCAGAACGATAAGAGTATCTTGGAAAGTAAGTCGAAATTTCGCCGGCAGATGGAGCCACTTTATAGTTTCAAAATTCTTTGGGTCATAATATATATATATTTTTCTTCTCCAGCCTCCAATTTCCGAGGTTGAAGGAAGAGATATCACCGGATATTATGTTGGATATAAGAAACTAAACAGCGAAGATTCCTACGTTTTTAAGACATTACAGGTGGCCAACAGGGAAAGGGAACAATATCTACTGAACAATTTGCAAAGTTCGACTAAATATGGAATAATTGTTCAGGTATTTAATGACAAAGGTGCAGGACCCCATTCGGAAGAAGTTGTGGCAGAAACTATGAAAGAAGGTTAATATAATTCTTAATTATTATTATTATTTTGTATGATCATATAAGTTATTACATACACATTAATAATGGACAGTAGATTCAGAACATCTACCTCATTTATATAAATCAGAAATAACGACAAAAAAAAATTTTATTCTTCCAGAAAATTATTTTTCTTTTACTAATTTTAAAAATGATTTAAATATTCTTTGAATATATTTATGTTTAGATGAAGTAAAGCGCATATAATAATATTATAAATGCACACGAGAAAATAAAGTTTTTTAATTCATTTTAGAGCAGGAGAAATCAAAATTTTTGCTGGAACTGTTTTCAGATGTAGAACATCTTCAGAATAACCCTCAAGAGAAATGTGAATTTTCAAATATATATATATATGTTTTCATAAAAAAGGACCGATCTTTTGATATGGTAATTTACTATTTGAAGTGCTAATATAATATTGCGAGACATATAAGATTAAAGAAAACTAAAAATACATAAAATTATTTTTTTATAATTTAAAAAAAATACAATTTTTTAAGAGTTCGAAATTTTATTATTTTCCAAATTTAAAAATCGAATTTTTATTTTTATTTGTTGATATAAAAATTTGTAAGTGAAACTACATGTAGTCTATATTGATGGTTACTGTTTGTGATAGAAAACAAGAATTAATTTGACAGCTATCGATTGTTATAAATTCATTATCTGTATGTTGTATCATTTAACATTAATAAATTTCAGCTTGTTTACTAGAGGAAGAAGAAAAATATTCTTTCTTTTTTATATAGAAAATAAAGGATTGATTCTGTTAGGTTCGAACTAATAAAATCCTTACACATAAAACTGATATATTTATTTATTTCTCGAAAATAAAATAATAAAATATAAATATATTATTTATTTGATTGTATTCGATTTTCTTTAAAATCCAATTCTGTTAGGGGCGATAACAACAAGTTGATAATGTCAACATGTCAATACTAGTGTCGTTTCCTCAAGTATAACACGTGATTTTGTTGCCAAAATCGATATTCTTTGAAATTTTTCGATTAAAAAAAATCAGAAAGCGTACTTAGAATCTACAGAAGCTACTGTTCCGGCAAAAGCATATCGATAAAAAATGTAGAAACACATCTTAAAAGTCTCTCGATAATACATTAAAGAAACATCTTAAAAGGATTTTGATAAATAGTATAAATAAAAAAATATCTAATAAAAAATTAATACGAAAAAATAATGTTTTCACACCTTTAAACAATTTATGAACATATATATATATATATATAATAATAACAGAAACTTTTTTTTGCCAGAATTTTTCTTTGAAAGTTTGCAAAAATAATTAAAAATATATGAAATTACTGTATAGAGTAAAGTGAGTAAAGACGCCGCAGTTTTTATATTTCCTTTATTACAACGAAACAATATATCAAACCATCACAATCTATATATTATAGGAAAGAGCAACTACTTGTGCTTCTGGGTATGTGGTTTAAGTCAGAGTTGGAATGAAAACAAAAAGAGCAATTATTTTTAGAAAAACATCGAAAAAACGGCATCTTACCAAATGGGGTGCCTAAGATGCCGCGTGTGCTAAATTGTTTATTACCTTTGAGAAATTGATATCTAAGCTTCATCTTTGCAGTCTTCGCAATGAGTAGAAGATGTAGTGCATGTTTCATGCAGCCATCTGTTGCAAGAAACACAGGATATCCAATCGACTTTGGGAGCGTTTTTACTGAAATAATAGCCGCCACAGTGACAACAGAAATTATCTTCGTCAAGCTCATCATCCTCTGTGCTGCTTTGCGACGGCATTTCCTCTTCGCTGGAAGAGCTATTGGGCTCTCTCAAACATCGCTGTCGTTTGCTATTAATATTGCTCAAAGTGTGGGATCTGATCCCTTCCATACATGCCATCATATTTGACGTCACATTAACAATGTCTCTGTAGCAGAGAAATTCTATTCGTAATGGCTAACAAATTGAAACTCTAAGTAATCGTCAGTAATCATCACATATCTCTGCCATCGCCATTTATTCTGTTATTCAAATTATTCTACATAACCTAAACAATTATAGAACAATGAAACTCACCTGATTCAAGAACAATGCTGAACAGATGAACACTGTTTGTGTGAACTCGGATCACATTACTTGACCACTAATCGCCATGTTATTCTGCATAAATGCCATCTGGTAGCATTTGCCTACCGTGCTTACTTTCACAGATATATTATATGCGGCATCTTTACCCACTTTACTCTATATGCATATTTTAATTTAATAAACGTAATTACGGTGTAATTATATATAGACTTGAAGTAGATTTATTTTCCTTATTTTTAACTTAATTTCTGATACAAGAAATTACGCGGCAACCACCAAAAAAGAATAAATTAAAGAACGAATTATTGAACTTTTAAATTATTTATTCGTCTGAATGCATCGATCAAATTTGTATCTTGCTAGAAGCATTGTCTTATATGAAGTATTGTAAATATTAATTACATTTTTTTTTAATTTTTATGAACAAGTAATTATAATTAAGATATTGTAACGCCGCGAAACTAATAAAGTAGTGTAATAGTAATTTTTGATTTAATAAAAAAAATAAGAAAAATAAATGATAAATTACTTTGAAAACTATATTTTTTTATATAATTTTTTTCTTCTTATTAAAAACTTATAATAAAGTAGATAAATAAATAAATAATATAGCAATTTTTCTTTCGAGCAAAATTCAATTTTTTTCATCTTTTTCACGTCACAACTGAATTTTAAGCCCTGAAACTTTCATAAATTGCACTGAATTTTAAATTATGTATGATCAAAAATATAATGTTTCATATTTTTCTTACTATCTTTTTTTATTATATTTTTCATGTATAAATTTCTTATTTAAATTTTAATATTAACAAAAAATCAAATCAAGTTTTTCGAATGTTAGAGTTCTTAATTAATAAATTTTAGTCATTAATGGCAGTAAAAATCTAATTTTTACTGCCATTAATGACATTTCTAACATTATGAATAAAATATATAGCATTTCCGAACAGATAATATTTTCTTATATGTTACCAAACTTACCACCATAATCTCCAATTTGCTCCTAATATCTAAGCGTTATTCATATGGGTTTACGTTATATTGACAAAAACAAAAAATGCTATTTCTCTTCTTCTGATGCGTGATCCCCAGAGAAGTTAAGAGTACCGCAGAGAGGCACGAAGAAATCCATACAATATTCTTTGATATTGAATGAGCACGGAAGATAGGTATCACTTTTGAAGGATAACGAGTATATTACATGAGATTGATATCTCTTTTTTTGAGTTTGATATCTATATTATAATCGTATCAATTTTATTTATATCGATGAAAGAGAAGTGCTAATGTTTCATATATAATTTTCTTCTTGAAAATAAAGCATTTTATAGTTTATTTTAACAGAAAAAAAGGAATTCTAAAATTGTATTTAACATTTTTTAATTTTATTTAAATAATTGAAAAAGTAATTGTTACGAAACGAACACGGATACCTATTATTATTACGTCACAATCGTTTATATTATTATGTAACTGATTGTTAGATTTTAACCAAAAAATGAATTCCAAAATTGTATTTAACATTTTTGAATTTTATTTAAATAATTATAAAAGTAATTGTTACGAAACAAATACGGATACGTATTATTATTACGTCACAATCGTTTATGTAACTGATTATCAGATTTCAACCAATCAAGTTTCGTTCTGCTTCAAAATTAGATTTATTCATATTTTAGACTTGATTTTTTGCGTGTTATCGATTCTAAAATCAACATTGAGAATTGATTCGTGACTTTTTTCTATGATTGAAGACCTTGAATCCAACATTCTAGTTCGATTCAGATTAAATGCGATATTTTGCTATTAATCAATGCAAAATTACATTTATTATCGTAGATTCTTCCATTTGTTGAGCCGATACATTAATCAACATAATCATTTATGTCATCGAGCGTTAGATTTTGATTTTATTACTATTATATTTTTTTACAAAAATGAAAATAAATGGCAGATAAATAGTAGAAATTTGGTTAATTAATCATTATAGATTTTTATCAGAAACAAAAATAGTAAAAAAAGAACAACAGATTAATGATTATCAACAAATTAGAACGAAAAATTTTTATTTAAATTAATATTTACAAACCGAATGTGTATTTATCAGCCAAATTTTTTTTAATAACAACCGTATCATTTTTTTTATATTTAAGAATTTTTTTAATTAGAAATCTAAATTATTGTCAAAGACGTACGTCCATCTTATAGCCGATAATGAGAATTTGTGATCAAATTTACAACTGAAAAGGGATAAAGAGATTAGTTTTTATCCCTTCCAACTATAATGTCAACAATTGAAACTAAGTTCGCGAAGTTAATGACTCAAGAATGAGAGAGAATTAATAAAAAAGAACACTATTCTTTCATATTAATCTACCTAGATTCGCAACATTAACTTGATCATTTAAAAAAAATCAATGTTGTAAAAGTTAATATCGTACAGCATTCGAGTACAGATATCATTTTTTTAATTTCTATTACTATTTTTGATGTTTTTATGTGGTTATCCTTATTTATTTATTAATTTTTAAATATTTATTACTTACTCCTTGTAATATTTTTTTCTAGAATTTACTAATCCCATATCACTGAAGACAGTCTTGACCACACTTACGACGATACAAGTTTCTTGGGAATCAAAATCGCCTAATGATGGTGAGATCTTTGAAACGATTTTTCTTGATACTTTAACTTTCCTGTATTTAATACTTAATTTTTCTATTACATTAATATCTAGGTTATGTACTTTATCTTCGTCAGGGAGATGGTAGTTGGACAGAAACATCAGTCCCCGCTGGACGTGCGAGCCATACATTCACTAATCTTCGATGTGGTTCCATGCATCAATTATATATAGTACCACAGAATAAAGCAAAGAAAGGAAAACCGAGCAAAATCATTACAACTAGGACAAAAGGATCTCGTAAGGGGATTTATCTGGTTCAATAACATTTGACGTATGAACAAAATTGATATAAATTGATAAAAATGTTTACATTAGTACAATGATTTTATTTTTTCTAGTACCCAAAGCACCGAGTAATAAAGCTTTCCTTATAATCAACTCTACTTCTGTAACTGAGATTTTGTCTACTTGGGATAACGGAGGATGTCCCATTTCTTATTACATTTTAAAATACAGATCGAGTACGGATAAGGAATGGAAAACCATTTCGGATGACATATCTTCCATTAAATCTAAAATCTCCATAACCGGCCTATCTTCTGGGCAAAAATATTATATATTATGTGGTGCTCAAAATTCGGCTGGTTATGCAGAAGCTGAATACGAATTTGAGACGAAAAAATTAGATTCAGGTAAGAAATATGATTGATAAATATTAAATAAAAATATTTCATATAATAACATTGTAATTATCATAATTATTTTTGTATAAAAAGTAGGCCTATAGCTATTATAGCAAATTTAGAAGGTAATTTTATTAATATTCAATTATTTAAGAATATAATATGAAAATCGCAGTATTTCAATAATAATTTTAATATTTCGAAAGGATTTTATATAATTTCTGCCGCTTTTAATTAAAATTTATATCAGTTTTCTTGTCAAATTAGAGATTACTATAACTAAAAAGATGTAATCAGTTCTTTAGAGTTATCTCAAAGAATATGAGTTAACGGCGATTGAGAAGCAATCAAAAAGGATTTTCTCAACATTGTTAGAAAATCCTAATAGTTTCTTCTGCTTTTTAACAGAACATAATAAAAAATCCGTGCCGGAGGCTTCAACTACGGATTTACAAAGAAAAGTTGCAGTCATCACGTCTACTGTATGTTCTGGTGCTGTGCTTATAGTCATTTTGGCAGCTGCTTGCGCTATTCTCAACAGGAGAAGAAGGCAAAGGAGAGAACCACACGATGTAATTGCAGGTTAATATCTTTTAAAAATATCCTTAAGACGAGTACCTAAAATCCGATTCAGATTAACAGAATAAAAAAAAAATAACGCAACAAAAAGTAATTTTTAATGTTTATACTGATAATAATGCGTGTAAAAATCGATAAGTATCTGTGAAATACTTTTATAAAATGTATTTCTTTAAAACAAGTTTTTTTTTTTATATATTAAACAATAAGTTTTGGCAAAGTTTAAAGATAAAAAAAAAAGAAAATACTTTCAACATTCGCAGATCGAAGAAATGTAGAGGCTACCAAATCTGAAGGACTGGCAATGAATGTTTGGGAAAAAAGAAGAAAGTCTGATACACGCAATTCCCAAGGCCGGGAACCACTTTATCTTCCTTGTCCATATGCTGCTGAGAGACTCTACCAGCTTTCAATAGATGGCGATAGCGACATGCCGAGTAATGGTGCCACTGGTACCATCAACGATCATTCGTACGATGTACCCATACAACTAATGAGTAAATCTCACTAAATGTGTACAGTAATGAACTTTTTTTTACTCTTCCAGCCGAAATGTATAAAAAAAGTAAATATAAAAGAATCTATCGACAAGCGTCCACTTGTTCCAAAAAATGGACTAAAAAAAAAGAATAAATTTGTTTTTATGTTTACGTCCCTGGGACGAGTATTACGTACAGAATCTTCAATTCGTTCCATCTTTTACGAGTCTGTGAGTATTATGTCGTTGGTATTTTGTAAATAAAATATCTTTCTCACATTTGTTTTAAGAATTCTTACCTCGATTCTTTTTTTTGCATCAACATGCAAGCTATGTGTACTTCGTAAATCATGTTTTTAGATTCTTACACAGATCAGAATTTGAGATTTACTTCACCATCAACAGAAAACACACACATACACATCGCTATCGATCTTTTTACACAATTTTAAAATATATTATTGGGAACATCTACTGAATTCATCTCTAATTATTTTATATTCTATATTATCAAGTTGTTCTACGAAAGGTGAATTAAATTATTTTTAATATACTATACAGCTTTTAATATATTTTCTATTGACATATGCCATCTTAACAGGAAAATTCCGGAGAATTTTAATTCACCTTCGTATAAGTTTCCATAGAAATAAAATAGAATTATCATCAAGTTGAGTATAAATAATAATTTACTGTGATGCAATATTATAGAGTAAGAGACAGAAATTATATTTATAGATATATATAATTTGTTTTTAATATCAAACGATATTCTTCTTTTACAATTACATCACTATAAACCAATATATTAAAAAACAATTTTTAAAATCCTGTCACAGTTGAGATGAATCACAGGACGGATAACTCATTTTTATTCTTATAATATATTTAAGTTATTCGTGTTTTTTTAAGTTTGAAAATAATAATAATAATAATAATAATAATAACACACATTATCATTTCTTGTTTTTTTTTTTTTAATTTCAAGCTCGGATACGCTTTTCTTTACAATAATTTCTATATATAAAGTTGTAAACACGTTCCTCCTTTAATTTATTTTCAGTTGCTTTTTTTTGCTTCTGTTGAGTTTCGTTGAGGTAGAAACGTACAAAATTCTACTAACTTGAAGTTATAAACTTATTTTTCTCCTGTCTTATCGTCATTGAAGCAAACTTTAACGCCCAACATGATGTGTGTGGTACATTCTAAAATGCATGTCACACTCGGTTTCTGACAATTCCATTTCTCCCCCTTCCGGATCACTGAAGGCGGAATCCTGTTCGTGATTTTCATTATAACACCTAAATAAATAGAAAAATATACACAAAAACCAAAAATACACCAGTAAATTTTAATAGGAAATGCATTCTTTTTATTCAGTTTTTATTCAAAGTTGTTTGGTCTCGTCCATTGATTTTTTTTACGGAAACTCTTCGCAAATTGAATTATTTCTAGTTCTAAATTGAATTTATTTATTTTTTATAATTATAATAAATACAGTAATAATTATAATAATTAGTAATTATAATTTAAAATTAAAATGATAAAAAAAAGAATTTCTGATTGGTCACGAAATTTTTTTTTACTATTTGCTTACCTGGAATTATGAGTAATTTTCATTATTCCAGGTCTTCGACCATAAACATCTGTTTCTATTTCTTTGTAACATGCAATGGTCGAGTGTAATATTTCGGGTATCTGCAAATCTAAAATCAAACAATAATTCATTTTGTTGTCGTAACTATACACATAAATCAAATCTTCAATTTTTTTTGAGGCGGTGATTTCTCTTCAAAATTCATCCTAATGGAAATTATCTCAAAACAAAAATTATTACAAATATATATATATATTTTTAAATCAATTTTTAATTAAATACTGTACAATTATTTTTTAAAAAATTTACTTCTTTAATTATTCTAAATGAATTTTTTTAATTAATTAGTTAATTTTTAACATATGACGATTTCTTTATAAAATATATACTTTTTAAATGGTTTTCTTTGTTTTTACATTTTATATACGTCACATAAAATTAATTTTTAGATAATATTTTTTTTTTTAAATTATAAATTTAACTAAGTAATTTTTTCTATTAAAAAAGTAAATTGAGTTTTTTGATCATATCCATAAAAGGAACATGCGAATATCCCTAAGAGATTTAAAAAGTAACTGAATCAGCGGTTTAAAAAAGTAAAGTACGTACACTTTAGCAAAGTAGTAAAGTTTCTTTTGATGTAAGCTTTATGATAAAGTCATAATGCATCCTACCTTGCTGCAGATAGGCACAGTTTTGTTCATCTTCCGGATCTTGTCCAAAGAATTCCAACCCGTTCGTCTGTAAAATAAGAGACCCGCTCTTCGTACGGAGTAACAGTTGAAATTGCGAAATGAGAGAAATGTTGTTTGAAGGGTGCACTATAACCTCGTCACCTGTCTTGGAAGAAATGGTACGTCGTACGTATGCTCTCCTCTCCAACCACTATGTGGTGCAGGTTCTGGATCTCCATCTGCAGAATACATAGAAATCCTACTGGTGGCATAAGGAGATGGGAAGTACAACTGTTCCCTGCTGTGCCCTAATCGAGCTTGTCTTTTCTCCCAAACGCTAAGAGGAACCGTATCTGTTGGCTTAGGAACTTCGGATTCTGTCCTGTGATCTTCTGCCAAGCAAAGAGAAAACGTATAAAGACTATCAGACAATCTAAAAAAAATGGCCACAGTTTATCTTACCTTGCTGCACAGTAGGAGCCGAAGAAATCTGACATCTTCTCATAAGAATAACACAAGTAATAGTGGCTATTAAAACAAGAACTATGGTTGTGCACACTACGGGAATGATAATTTTCAATTGTTGATAAAATTGATTCTTATCATGCTGAGACGATAACGGTGGAACTGTTGCTATAATTTATACAAATATTACAATTTAAAAATACAAAAGTAGGTTAAAGTATTCATAAATTACTTTCTTGTAAGCTCGTAATACATTTTACCTCCTGTTATAGTTAGTGTAGCGAAAATGAATTCGGCTTCGGTAGATCCTGCATCATTGTGAGCAGTCATTAAAAGAACGTACCAAGTTGCTGGCATCAGATCAGTAATAATAACGACTTTCTGTTCGATAAGAACGTTATTAGACAACAATATCCATTCTTTTTGTACTCGTGGTTTGTACTGGATGACGAAAAAGTTAATAGGACATCCTCCACTCTGCCAACTTATTAAATGTATCATTACAGATGTAGAATTAATAGTTAATAAGGATTTCTTATCGGGAGAAATTGGAGCTAGAAAAAATTAAAATAAAGATAGTTCTACATCAAAAAAAATGTTTTTATTTGTCATATTTAAATTATTTTATTTCCGATTTTATAAATATGAATTACAGCAATAACAAATTGTTATCGATTGCTTTCTAAATGTAGCACAATTATAGATATGTGTACTTTCAGCTTGATAATCAGAACTTTTCTCGAGGGTCTCCTTCATCTCTTGGTTAAGTGTTCTTAATGCTCTGTCATGTATCTCGATTTGTATTATCCTTTTCCCAAAGCCCGTGGGAAAATCATGCACAGTAATAATTCGATTCAACTACACTCAGAAAGAATCGAGTCATTCAGAATTATATTATAATATCCTTAAAACAAGATATTGTAGCAACGATTCTATACCCGTATCGTGAATATTTTCCTTACCTTTACCTTCAGTTCTAGCGGAAATTACATCACTCGGTTCACCTCTGCCCGCATTATTGTAAGCAACCAGATAAAATTGATATTTCATTCCACATCGAAGAGTTTTAAACGTATAGCTTGTCCGATCTTCTGGTAATTGGATCTCTTCCCATTCTTTTACATCAGATTTATGATAAATTATATAACCTAAAGTAAACAATGCCATCATGAACTAAAAGCATTAAAAAAAACTGTAATTATTAAATATTTCGTAAGTAATTACCGGAAACTGGGTTGTCATCTGTATTAAGCGGTTTCCATGCTAAATAAATGGATGACGACGAAGAGGACACAAATTCTAATGCAGGACTCTTCGGCGCATCTATAACAAATTTTAGACACTCAAAAAAACAAGACGAAAACTGAAAAATTTTGAACTTTAAAACAAAATATTTTTCACCATCTACTGTACAATATTTCTGCAGTCTTTTTTTATTAATAATTTATTAATGATTCTAGAAATTTTAATTAATTACTGTACGTAATTAGAAACTTACAGAAAAAATTCCTATCGATTCACAAACGTTTCATTTATTTGTATACTTTATTTTTAACATGATACTATATCTGAAAGTCATATGTTTTGATATATCAAATATTATGACTTTTATTGCTTAATTAAAATAAAAATCAACTTTAATAATAATGCTCTTTCTTTGCTTTTCAGAAGAAGAGAAAAGAAAGGGCAGTATTCATATATACAGGACCATTTTAGAATCGTCGTAGGCTCTAGGCACTTTTGCTTAAAAACTGTATTTGTAAACCCTTTCAAGTTAATGCCCAAATTATTCAATTGTTAATTTATTTACATTATTTTTGAATTTTTGTACGTTAATACCCATTAATTTTCATAAATAATTAGGATTTTTAAAATGTAACCGAGCCTATATAATATGTAACACCTACATCCTAGTGGCTAAACAATTGAAGCATGATTTTCTTAAGGACTATCCTCAAATGTCTAATAAATACAATACTTTTATGATCTATAGTGCAAGTAGGTATAACTATTTGGATTGATTTTTGAATAGTAAAAATTTAAAATTTCATTTTTAGACTTTCGTAAGCCCTAGGCACAGTGCCTACTGTATCTATTGGATAAGACGGCCCTGCATATAGCCAATAACTAATAATTTAGATTAATTGTTAAATTAATCTAAATTATTAGTTATAGTTATAATTTATTAAATAAGTTATAGTTATAATTTATTAAATATATTAATTTAACAATAATTTTCTCCATTGATACAAGCGTGAAGGTATGCTTTATCTAAGAAGCTCATATTCAAAGAATATTTTTGTTATAATTAGATTTTCTCAATATATTTCTCTCATCGTATTACTAGTTAAGGTTGCATTTACTAATAATATAAATATTATTAACAAATGTTACTATGTTATATTATATATAAATAAAACACAAATTTTAAATTTTTCCACAGTTTTCTTTAACACACATAAAAAAAAATTGCATAAAATTATTCTTATACTGTAGTTCAGATATATTTAATTTATTTTCCAGTATATTCTATTATCCAAATTTATTATACATTTTAATTCTGATAAAACTTTTTGTATGATTGATGTAGAATTTCGGATATAAGAATTGTTCCACGTTTAAATGAAACATAACTAAGAAAAGATAAGCAGTAATTTCTAAAATATGTAAATAACTGTTCCTCTAACTTGTAAGTCAAGGGGTGTTCAACCTTATGCGAGTACTTTTCTAAACTAAGTTATTCGGCGATCTACTCTCGTATAAAGATCACGTTCATGTTCCCTCAACCAGATATCAGATTACATACAGCTATGCAGTTAAATGCAGTCACAATTTATTTTCCAGTATATTCTATTATCCAAATTTATTATACATTTTAATTCTGATAAAACTTTTTGTATGATTGATGTAGAATTTCGGATATAAGAATTGTTCCACGTTTAAATGAAACATAACTAAGAAAAGATAAGCAGTAATTTCTAAAATATGTAAATAACTGTTCCTCTAACTTGTAAGTCAAGGGGTGTTCAACCTTATGCGAGTACTTTTCTAAACTAAGTTATTCGGCGAGTTGTTCAATTCTGTGTAAATCTAAATCGGGGGTCACCCAAAAGTACCTTTTGTTGTAGGGTGTTTATATATAAATAAATAAATAAATAAATAAATACTCTCTTATAAAGATCATGTTCATGTTCCCTCAACCAGATATCAGATTACATACAGCTATGCAGTTAAATGCAGTCACTTACTTCGGAGGACTCACTCTCCCAGCCCTAAAAACTATATTTGTGTATTTAAAAATTTATTTATCACTTTTAATTATTTTAATTCAACAAATAAAACAAATATATTAAAGTAAAATATTTATTTTTCTATTTTAAAAAATCAAAGTTAGAAAAAACAACTGATTGATTGCAAACTCAGGTTGAAATGAAGAAGTGGCCAATCGCAAACAATCATCCAAGTGATCATTTGTAATTTGGTTTATTGATTTTTTTCACGTTCATATTTGAAAAAGCGGATTCTGACAAGTATGTCGATCCGAAACACGACAGAATTTTTGCGCAATATCAGTTAATATTGGAAAGTTTTTATGTATGTATTTCCAAATGATAAGAAAATTATTGATTTGACAATTTTAACGAAAAATAAAAAACAATAGCAATACACTTAAAAGAGAATTAAAAAATAATACAAAATAATGATACATAAATTATTATGTTTTCAATTTTAATTAAATTTGTAAGAAGGAATCACTTGGGAGGAATAAACAAGAGATCGACCAAAAATCGCTCCGCGATCGACGGGTTGAACACCCCTGGTCTAAGTCAATGATTCAAAATTCAATAAGTATATAATCATGGCATACAGTATTCATAACATATCTTAATGTTACATTCTGCTATTAAATGTAAGCATTTATCGATTTATAATATTTTTGCGATCTTATTTCAATCGTTTAAATATTGTTAGTATGAAACGAATTCCATGAATGCGGTTTTAGAAATATGCAGTATTTCGGTTGTATCCAATAGATAAATATCTATTTATATATATTCCGTGCCAACCTTATTGATTATTTAATAGATGGTTTACAGTAGATGCCATTTTCACACTGGTTACTATTGTTGAAGACAACGTTCGTTTCATTGACTTTCACTCTAATTTCCTTAATTTTTTTTCCAGTTTTATAAATACATTTTTCTGGATTTGTATTTTGGATTGAAACAAAATGGACTCTACTCTTGTCGATATCGAACATTCACAGAATATACGGATACATCCTGTTTGTGCTTTGAAACCGTTAAGTGAAACTGGAAAATTGTTTGGCATCGATTATTTATTAATTGGTAACTGTTCAAAAGAAAATCAATCTACAAAATATGGATCAAAATTCTACCATTTCTATGGAATCTGTATCGAATTTTTTATGTGGCTGGAGACGTTACTTTTCTTTTTTATAACAATTAACGATAATTTCATATGTGCAGGATGGAATACTCTTTACGACCAAGGATCAGAAATAGTAAAGCTCATAACTTTTCTTATTGGTATTTTCTTCGCAATGGAGTTTTCTATCTTAAGAAGAGCCACAATGCGATGGCCGAGCAATGAAAGCGCATGCGATGATGAGTTGCAATTTTGGATAACAATTCAGAAAGTAAATCACGTCTGGTTAGTGATACTTTTCTTCGCAAGTATACTAATCTCACTGGCACTTGATCTATTTATATATCCTGCCATGACAAAAATCAATTCGCCCAGTATAGCCCTAATCTGTTCAGTATCTTACATATTTTGGTCATTGTTGGTAGCTGGGCAGTTACTGTTTATTATTTCTATATCCTATCCGTTGATTTTCTTAATTTTTAAAAGATTTCAATACTTACAATATTTGATAGATTCTATGCATAAAGATTCAGTGCAATTACAAATGAAAATAGAAAATATAATTGATAGACATACAGAAATATGGTATTTCTTTCAAGAATTAAACAGACTGTTTAGCAATCTAGCAGCTTTGATGTACGCATTTCTCTGTCATATCGTTTGTCTATTTTTTTATATAATTTTGTTTTCAGAAATGGATAGCGTATTAAAAGCCATACTTGCATTTTTCCCGGGAGCATTTATCTTGGGATTGCTCATTTTCGGCTTTCTGCTTTCTAGAATAACATCGGCGGTAAGAGAATTTTCATATTTTTTAAATTTAATTATATCTTCCTAGAATTAAAATTCTGGGAAGTTAAAATACGTTTGTAATAATTATAAATTTATAAATACAGGGTGAAGAAAAACTTCAATCGTAAAATTTTGTTTACTGATAGGGGGCCTCGAAAAAAAGTCGAAAATGTCTAATGAATATATGGTCTAAATGGCACCGTTTTTTAATTATAACCCTTTCAAGCTAGCCAATCACCATCGAGTATACAAAGCGTCACGACGCGTCCTCGTCTTCTTATTATCCGGTAGTAAATAGGAAAGCGACGCAATGCGAAGCGTCATGACAACGCGACGCATAGTGACGCTTTGTGAACTGGATGGTGATTGGCTAGCTTAAAAGGGCTATATAACTCGAAAACGGTGCCATTTAGACCAAATGTTCATTAGACATTTTCGACTTGTTTTTCTTCACCCTGTATATTAATTACAATTTTGAAGTCAATCTATTTTAGTTACGAAATTTGCTAGATTTTCATTCGAAATTTTTTTTTACCAATTTTTCGAAGGAAAGTGAAACTTTTATAATTATGTCTGTCCGTTATATATACAAATAAATTTTGAATTAATTCATACAAATTTTCATGACGATTCATTATAGATTTTCATGAAGTTTGATAACGATGTTTTGCCGTTAAAAATCACTTCGAATCCGCATTATTTAACTTTCTCATCGATATGTATATAGATAGATAGATAGACTGCTCTATACTAGTGGCGGAGTGAAGCCACTTAAGTGGTGGGGTTACGTAGTATAATAATGCATATTGGGGTATTACATCCTTCTTATTAATTATTTGGATCTGGTCATCATATTTACTAACATAATAGGATACGTCCGGCCATCAAAACAAAGTCAATTTGCTATATCGTTGATTTTTTACTACGTTGCTATTAAGGCCGTGACACACTGAACGCGACGCGAGGCGAAGCATAAAAAAGCAACTTCGCGCGGTTACGCGCGTACAGTGTGTCTTGGACTAGCTTTTCCCATTCGGCTGCTCGAGTTAGCGCGCATAGCCGCGCAAAAGGAGATGAAAAAGTTGAACTTTGACCAATCAGCACGCGCGAACAATACGGTGCGGCAAGTTGAGAAGGAAGCAATCAACCAATAGAAACGAATGTTTTATAAACTTGGAAAATGGCAAAAGTTCAACCGTGTGGTTGGGATTCAGATATAGAATTTGTTTTAGAAGTACAAAAAAAGACCATATTTATGTCACGAGATTAAAAGAATACCCAAAAATATACGATCACTTCTTTCTAATAACAAATCAACTACACTCCGCAAACGACCTCTATCGGCAAATCCATGAAACATGAGAAGTAAGTCAACGGCAATGTAGACAGGCTGCGATGCAGTGCAACGCGAAGCGAAGGATGCAAGTTTTTCTGTCATCTTTGCTTCCCTCCACTTCGCTTCGCGTCGCGTTCAATGTGTCATGGCCTTTATCCATCCACGAAAGCCGCGCCTAGCTAAAGTGGATGAGTCCAAACGCGAAAGGGAGAGACACAGTCGGTATAATGACCGGTGGGAATGGTTTCGGTTTCGATTTACTTTTCTTTGCATATTTCTGTTATTTGTCATCTTAGTGTTTTCACTTGCCTTTTTCTATTTGTGATGGCTAGCACAACTTATCTTGCGTTTGAAAACATCCATGTGCGAAGCTGTCATCCTTATTTTGTCACTGGACTCGCCTTTATCCATCCACGAAAGCCGCGCCTAGCTAAAGTGGATGAGTCCAAACGCGAAAGGGAAAAACACAGTCGGTATAATGACCGGTGGGAATGGTTTCGGTTTCGATTTACTTTTCTTTGCATATTTCTGTTATTTGTCATCTTATGTTTTCACTTGCCTTTTTCTATTTGTGATGGCTAGCACAAGTTATCTTGCGTTTGAAAACATCCATGTGCGAAGCTGTCATCCTTATGTCACTGGACTTGTTCAGTTTGCGTCGATGGTCGCGGCTAAGCTAGACGGACAGTACATTGGTTTACCCACCAGTGGGATGGTTTCACTCGTTGCTAATATTGAGCAGTCTGTACATATAAAAATATCGATGAACTTTTTAGATGAACTATTTAAAAATGGCAGACGTTCAAACCTCAAAGAATTTCCTTCCTAATAACTTTCTAACTATTTGAATTTTATAAAAGTTAATAGAATGATCAGGCCATTAAAATCTCACTTTAATTAACATCACTTAATCCTTGACTACCACGGAGTTCGAAACCGAACCCCGTGGTAAATCAAATAATCAATCCTTTGTATGTTATTTTAATGTTTTTGGCATTCACTCAAATAGTATATATAATTTAAAAACATTGAAAATTTTATACAATTTATACTGTCAAAATTGCGTTTACAGATTTTAAATTAAGATTGAAAGTTATATATTCCAAAAAATAGATTATTTTACTATCTTTTCTTTTTTTAAACAATTTTTATATGAAGCAGTATTGTGATATTTATTTTTTTATATTGCATGAATCAATATATACTGTTATTGCACTAAAAGATATATTTCAGTTTAAAACACTATTAAAGTATGATAAACAATCTGAATTAATATTAGTGATTTTATTTATTATTTAATAAGTAATTAGATTCATTTTCTCTATAGATTTATAGCGATTTCATAGCCATTGGAAAAATATCGGTAGCACGACTTCCTCTGGATTTCAAATTAAAGGTAATAAAACAAAATAATAACATGTTTCATAAGTTTATATCCATTCTATTTAACCATTCTTCAATATTTTTTATTTAATTAATTTTCAGATATTAAATTTTATGAAGAGATTTGGAAGATTGCCTTTGGGTATTTCGGTGGGTGGATTTTTCTACGTGAGAAAGGATTTTGTCTTAGAGGTAAATTAATTTAATATTTAAAATTTATCAGGAGGCTTTTGCTTATTATTCTGGTAATATTTGGGGCAAATGTCGTATCATCCATTATAATGCCGATGTAAAATAATTTCTATACTATCAATATATCCAACTCATTTACGTTTCTGATCGCACAGAATGGAGAAGTTAATTTAAATCACTGAAATTTTTATTTAAATGCTTAGGCAATACCTATATTAATGTTTATTTTAAATATACTGTATATGTTTACTACTACATACAAACTTTAAAACATAACAGATTATTTAACATTTTTTTAAAGCTAGTAGAGTCGTGATAAAGATCATGTTACTATATCTATATGAATGATTTAATTTCGTCATTTTTTCTGTAAATAATAGGGAATTTATTTGAAACAGTTTAATGCAATTCAATGCAAGCTCTACTTTGGACAATTAAAATTTTTCAAAATAATATTGTAATTTTGTTTAATTCGATATCGTTGTTTATAAAAAGTTAAAGGGTTATCATCAAATTTCTAATAAATACAATAATTTTATGATCTATAGTGCAAGTAGGTATAACTATTTGGATTGATTTTTGAATAGTAAAAATTTAAAATTTCATTTTTAGACTTTCGTAAGCCCTAGGCACAGTGCCTACTGTATCTATTGGATAAGACGGCCCTGCATATAGCCAATAACTAATAATTTAGATTAATTGTTAAATTAATCTAAATTATTAGTTATAGTTATAATTTATTAAATAAGTTATAGTTATAATTTATTAAATATATTAATTTAACAATTAATTGTTAAATTAATTTATTTAATAAAAAAAATAAATTTTTATTTTCTTTCTTTTAATGATTGAAATCCGTTTTTATTACGTAAATACTGTAAATTTATGTAATAGAATGCAAATTATGTAAAATAAAAATGGGTAAATAATGGAATTATTAAGCATTTTCTGAAGAAAACAATACCGAAAATTTAATAAATTTCGATATTCTTACAATTATCTTTCACTGTTTCTTAAGTATCCTATTAAAAATTCCTATACTGCGATTGCGAAACAGATTTATGTTTCCAAAAGTCAATGTATTGCCTTCTTGAATTGATAAATACAGATAAATATAAATATTTGTTGACAATTGATTTATGTGTGTATGTATACATAAGACAAAAATGCAACTTTATACATCATAGGAATCGATTTTTAGGTTTTTAAAGCTATCATATTCGTTCCTTGCATTCTTTATGGACCAACTGTCAGAAGTAATATACTGCGAAATAGACTAGTACAGAAAGGAAAAAAAAAGAGTTTTTCGCACAAAACTTGCTTAATCGGAGTTTAGTTTCTGCTATGATATTACCACACCGATCAAGTTTCTCAAGTGAAATAATTCTCCAAAATGTATCGTATTAAATTCGCAATATCCTCTTTTTTCTACTGGAGCCTAAAACCTTAGCAATTTTTGATTGCTACACCAGAAAGGACTTACTTCTTCCAATTGCAGTTTTTCTTCTAGAACAGTTTCATTAGCGATTTATCAGTTAGGCATTATATAAAGTTACTCTTGGAGAAAATTTTTCTACTCTTGTGTGATTGGACAGGTGTAAAAAATATATGGTCCCACTAAGAACTATTCGGAAAGATCATTCACATTTAATACTCGTTGCACCTTTTTTTTAGTATTTTTTTAGCATTTTTTATTATACTTTAACAATAATATCAAAGTTTTAATTATGCTAAAGAGAAAAGGCTGGTTACCCTCCCATTTTAATTGATAAAAGAATTAAAAATTATATAAAGAGATTTTAAATTATTGCAACAGGCTGAGTAGTACCTCTTATAATAATATATTGCAAAAAAAAAGTCAAGCATTGAAAGAGATTTTCACAAATAGGTATGTGTAATATGTACTCGACGTCTATCAGATTTGCAGATCAAAAAGAAAGTTTTTAGCAAAAAAAAGATCAAAGAGTTATAGCAAAGAGAGAGAGAAGAGGAAGGAGGAGGCTAACAAAAAGCAAGAAAATAAAAAATACCAACAAAAAAAAAAAGTAAGAATAAAACGAAGAAAAACATCCATAAAAGAGAAAGAGTCAAGAATAAAGCTAAGAGAAAATCAAAAAAGAAGAAAAAAACATCTGTAGAAATGCAGGAAGAAGTCCAGAAAGGATGTGCTATTAGACATCCAAACATCCGGATCTTTGGTAGAACTACATACTGTTTGTTACATTGAAGAACATTTAGAGACAAACTTCTTTCATTCACAGGTTATTTACTTGAATTCTTTTGTTCGAATAATATAATTAAATGTAATTTTATAACAACATTTTTGAACTAAAAATTAATATTAGCCTTACTACATATAAATCTAAAATTACTCATATATTCTAATTTTAATAAATATTTTTTTTCTATTCGATATAATGTAAAAATCTTGCTTCACAAAAACTACAATTCGATTAATTTATTCCAAATAATCGAATTATCTCTCAGTTTGATAAACACTCCTCTCAAAAAAATGTATGGTTACGACTATACTATATTTTTAAAGATAAATGAAGCGCAAATTCACCATAATAATGCTTTTTGTTTCAGCTTCAATTTTTTTTTCAAGAGTGTTTTCTATGATTCTCTGAAAGCTTTTAATATTAAAAAAGTATATCTGTATATCAATTATTCTCCCATTTATAAAATTTATGTTATTGAATACCGAAATCTCTAACAAACATCACTTCCTGAAACTATTCCAATCTAAATTTTTAATCAGTTCGGTACTTTCTGAAAAATAAACGGTTAGATTTTTATTAAGTGATGAATTGTTTTAATTAAACTTTCACGTAGCGTATCACATGCATTTTAATGTAGATTTTTCATTTTCCATAATAATTTAAATCGAAGTCTAACACTTACGAAAATTTTACAGTTAAAAAACTAAGAAGTGAAACTTTTGAAAGTTTTGATTAACTTTTCTCCTGATGATTTATTAATAAATATCTCACAAGAGATCCGATAAAATCGATATATTATATAATAAGTAATTTAATTAATAAAAGTTATTTTATAGCTAGAGGCAAGAGATCATTATAGTTTCTGCACGCCCATAACCCGAGGGCTAGATTCCTCATCATTTATGTTCTAGCTTTAGGAACGAGACCCAAGTTACAAACATTAAATTGAACTAGGTAATTTCCGTTTAATATAATCTACCAGGACATCAACCATAATATTTAATCGATATTATCAAACTATTTTTCAACATGGAAAATTCATTTATGCTCAACTTAATGTAAAGAAAAAATTCTATAATATATATTAGATATAGATACCATATTCTAAAGTCTGCGTGACAATTTCTTCAGATTTTGGACCGGTTCCTTTGCTATTAAATGCTTGAACAATAATGGAATATTTGGTGTTTCTTCTAAGATTGGAAAGTTCACATTCTTGATTATTACCAGGAGCAGCGACCGATGTCTTGTAGGTATAAACCTCATTAACTTCTTTCATTTTGTAACCGACGTAATAACCTTCAATAATTCCATGTTGGTCTTCTTTGGCTGGAGGCTGCAAAAGGATATACAAAGAAGTGCATTAACCTTCTAAAGGATTTGTTCCGATTAAAGCTAGTCAAGATGTCTTGTATTCTTTTAGAATGAACTGTTCATTATTATCTCGAGACTACTGTTCGCTTTTTTTTTTGTTTTTATGCAGAAATTCTCTAATAAAGTATAATGAGAATTTCTTTTTAATGTGCCTTACATATTAATTTCGAAATTAATAATGCAATTTGAATATTTTCTTCATATTACTAATTTCTAACAAAAGATTTTTTTTGATAGAAATTATTTTTAATTTAATTTTAAAGGAAGAACAGAAACATCTACGTTATCTTTTAAAGTAAAATTGCATTACTTACCTTCCTAGTGTAATAATTACAGTTTTATTAATTGCTAATTTCTTTAATTGTAATTATAAATATGTTAAATTATTCATTTTTAATATATATATATAAAAAAATTATTCCTAAATGAAAAATATTGAAAATATTTATTTTATTTTATTTCACCTGAGGCATTATTTAAATACAATATATAAGTTGAAAAGTTTCTAATTTTTCTATTATTTGTTAAATACAAATAATGATAATGATGATGATAACTAAATTAGTAAATTTAATACCGTATCTGCACATAAAATAGATTTATTATCTAATTTAGGTAAGGTTAGATATGTTAAGCCGCCATATCTCACGAGGGATATACTTTATTTGACTGCGGCCACTTATAGAACCCATCACAGGCTGGCCAATACCCATGATGGGGTCAACCGGATGGATTCAAACAGAGAAAATTTTCCGAAATAAATTCGTTTTTATCAAAGACTTCATGAATATTTTTAATTATGTAAATAAAAAAACAAAAATCGGTACTTGAAAGACTAGGAAGAAATATCATTCAAATCATATTCAAAAAGTATTTAATTTATGGAGAATGAATGCAATCGTGATCATAACAAGAAAAAAATAATATTAATACATTGAAAGATCAAACTGAAAAGTCTGAACGGTCTTTCTATGCACTGAATAGAATGAATATAACCATTGATATCAATACAGTATACGATACTGTCAAAAATAATAACAGCAGCTGAAGAAAAACTCGTAGAAGAATAATGTATGGTAACTTGTAAGATCGTGAATGGTTAAGGTATAATGGTATCACTTTATCTGCTGTTGGATTAGATTAGCTGCCATATCTCACAAGAGATATCTGCTGTTTGATGTTTATGCAAGTGTTTTTTTATGAAATAATGCTGCCTATATTCTGCATGATAGTAGGATTAGATCTAAAAACACAATAGCAAGTAAGGTGATCATAATAGAAGTTTATATCATCAGTCTGATTGTGATCAAAACAAGAGTATCAGTAACTTATTCTATACGATTATAACAGAAAAAAATATGAAAAGATGTGAAACACTCTCGACAAATAAAGCAAACATATCAGTATCAGATAATATTGATTATAATTCTGTATACTCAATGATAATCAATTTAGGATCTTGTTAATCGATACAGATACATTGTAATCTATCATGTTTGAATATAGATTACATAGAATTAATTGTTTATTTAAAATTTAATAAAAGCTTTAAAGAATGTACAAATGAAACAATATATATGCCGATGTCTAAAAATTCCGATCGGCAACATGTATATATATTTAACTTCAAAGAATTTCTCAAGATTAAAAGCTATACGTCATACCTGCTTATCATTTGAAAACATGGGCAATATTTTACGAAAAAAAAATGCACGCAACATTAACTACGCCTAAAAACATGTTAAAGTCTCGATATGGATGTTCAATAATAATAATAAAAAAAGAAGAATATTTTGTAGAAAGAGTTTCAATAATTTAAAATACGCCACATTAGAACAATAAAAATAGTAAGAAGTTAACAGAATTTTAAAGTGTAAAGGAAAAATAGTTCAAATAGATATATGAGATACTTAGAAGGAGAATTTAAAGTTTAATATGTCATTAAATCGAGAATCATTGCCTTCAAATATTCGTCAAGAAAGTTTTGATATGAAGTACAAAAATCTATCCCCTAAGACTACTGTTATACTACGATAAAACTGCACCATTATTCAAAGAAATATAATCTATACAGGACAAGGCTACAGTTATAACTTCTTTTTTTAAAATTACGGTTTTTCTATTGATAACATTTTGACAGTTGCGATATAATAAAAGAGAAAAAATAAAGGAGAAAAACATTTTTTTTTCTTTTTCTTTAGAGTACAGGAAATTTATTTGAAAAAATAAAAAATCAAAATATGTGTGATATCTATGATGAATTGAAATATTGAAATCAGTAAAACACGTAATGAACTGAAAAATAATAAAAAGTTTTTTGGAAACTGAAGAAAGAACTCAAAAAAAGTGAAGATTTTTTTATAGGAATTTCGTTTCATTTTTACGATAAATGATTAAAGTTATGGTAGTCATCAATAATAAATTATATCTCTTATCAATCGAATAAAAACATCATCATTACATAAAAATTATAAGATCATAAATCATAATTATTTAATAAGGATAATGTTGGTGATTATTAATTTTTGCAAATTTTAATTAATTTTATTAAACACTCCATAGATTAAGAAGTTAATAAGTACCTTCTTCACTCTATAATAATTTATAAACTATAATTATATGCGTGAAATACATAAAATTCGTGTTATTATAATATAGCCTATATAAAATATTAAAAAATATAAGTAGATTATAAATAAACAATTATCTGAATTAATTTGCCTTTTATCTATTAATTAAAAAGAAAAATTCATTATAGAGAGATATCAAATAATGTGAAAAGTTTTATAACTTCGAATAAAAAAATAATAATTAAAATGATAAAAATTGATTTTTTGTGTATTTTTTAATAGAAGACTCTTAGATTATAGAAGTTTTAAAAAAAAACATCAATAATATTATATTTACAACTGTAATTCTTTTTTATAAAACATTTTATCTGTAGTTATAGCTTAATACAAAATAACACGAAAAAAAAAAACAATCCAGTTTTTGAAATAAAGTAAAAAAAAGAAAATCTTGTAAAATTAGTTCAGTTCAGTTTACTTTCTTTAAAATAACAGAACTCACAAAATAGAATTTGATCAATCTTTCACAAAGTTTTTTCCTCTTTCCTAAATAACATCACATATAGATTTTCGATATAAAAGTTTTTTTTTGTCTAAAATACCAATAACTAGTTAGCAAATTCATTTCTTGCAACGTTCTCTCTCTCTCTCTGCGAAAATTTATGATACAAACATTGATTTCGATTATTCATTCATTTTATAAATGAAAACAAAAAAAGAAAAACTTAAATACAAGATAATATATATTTATATATATATATATTCGAGAAAAATATACCTTCCACTGTACTTGTATAGTATGCGAACTGGTAGCAATTACACGTACGTTACGAGGTGCACTACTAGGAGCTGTAATATAATAAAAACTTTTAAAATTAAGAAAGTGAAGATAAGGGACTCAATTGGAGATATATGAGAATACTTTTTATAAGCATTAGTTTGCTTGATATCAACCGTATTTAATATTACCTTCTGCTTCGGTAATAACTGTTATACTATCGCTCGGCTCACTTCTTCCAAGAGCATTCTCAGCTATCAATCTCAGGTGATAAGACGTTTGTGGTGCAAGTCCTTGTAAAGTATACGTGTTTTCGTTTCCATCTATCTTTTCAACACCCGGAGATGTCCAGGAATCTGGCAAAAGATTCACATTCAAAGTTTATGGACTGTTTGAGATTTTTTTTTTTTACTTTTTAAACTTTGGAGAAGCACATTTTAGTAGAGATACAGTAAGTTTTAAACGTAAATAAAACCACCACCGCTGTTATTTTTATAGGAAATATAATAAAAATTTACCTTTAATACCTTAAATTTGATAATAAAAAAAATAAATAACAGTATTATCTTTTAAAAGTGTTCAGAGTTTTTATAACTTAAAAAAAAAAATAAAATATATATATTGCATAAATTGGAAAATGCTAACCAAATTAAAGTATAATCGAATTTGTAAAACTTCGAGTGAAAATTTAAAAAAAAAATAAAAATACTTTGATCGAATTAGTTCGTTATACTGTTAAAGAAAATAACTAATATTCGATTATGCTAGCTACTCTTAAACTTCAACAATGAATATTTACACGAAGCTTTAGTACCTGATGTTTGTTTATGTTCCAATGTATATTTGACAAGAGGGCTATTTCCACTATAAGGTAACGACCAGGATATTGTAATGCTCCTGCTTGTTTTTGCGTTGACATTCACGCTTGAAATTTTATCAGGAGGCTCTAGAAGAAGAGGAAAAAAAAATATAGATAAAATAACATTAAGGAAAGAAGAGACTAAAATAACATTAAAGTTCTAAAATATCACCAAAGTAAGGACTTGAAACAGTATTACGTTAAGTTTATTTATCTGAATAATTCTTAAAATTTAATTAAACTTTTAACTTAGATATGATTTCTCTATTATAATTATACTTTAATATTTAATTCTCCTCAGGCAAATAATAAAGATAAACTTTTTACCATTAAAGAAAGAAATATTTTAAGGTTAAAAAAAAGATATATTCACTCACATAACAGATATATCAAACAGAATGCAGTTTATCAAGATGAGAAGTTACCTAATTATTAATGTTATTATCCTGATAACGTTAATGTTTGCATGTTATCTACACTCACTGTATATCGTAGTATAAGTCACAACTAACATTATTTTTACTGGCAAAAATAGATCAGTTTGGTCTCAATCGATAAAGAGGAGGATGCGATATTATGTCGTTGTAGTAATGGACAAGAAGCTGCATGTTCTGCCTGAGGATAGTATCTTAAAAGGTTCTCTTGTATTTCCTGACATGTCGATAGATGCTTCTTACCTTGAACAACTATCTGAAAATTCGTATCATCTTTTCCGTAAGAATTCTCTCCAGTACATGTAAAAACAGCAGAATCGCGCCTGCTTGTAGATGGGATGCGGATGGTAAATAAAACAGAATTCGTGCTTGTCCGTATTTGTTCTTCTGATACATATCTGAAACGTAAAAAAAAGAAGTAACCGTTTGCAAGTAATCAAATAAATCTACTCATAAACAAAAAAATTGTCCGCATGTTCAAAAAGCGAAAATCTTATCTGCGACATGATTTTTCACCTTTTTTTTTTTTTAATAAACTTTCGCAGCTTTTTTCATTCTCTTATTTGTCATATATGGCCGTAAGTATGACTAATTCATAAAACAAATTTTACAAAATTTATTTATCCTATTCTCATCTGATATAAAATCAATATCATCTCGTTTATAGATGGATGAAGTTATGATAGAAGTTGCGCTATTAAGAAAATGATGAATTTAAGTATTAAAATGCAAAATTTTGTGATTTATAATGAAATTATCACCCGTACTATTACCTATACCGTAATAAATTACTTTAATTACAGCATTGAAACAATAATCGATAGTCATTAATGGAAAATGTTAGAATCTAAAAGTGACAAGGATAAATTCATCCGAAAACACACACACACACAAACTATATTAAATAATTAATTATTATTCTACACTATTATTTGTACTCTTATTAAAAAATGATTATTAAAAAATCTCGGATTTATAAACTATATTAAATAATTAATTATTTATTCTACACTATTATTTGTACTCTTATTAAAAAATGATTATTAAAAAATCTCGGATTTATTTAAGCTATAAAATTTATATACAGTATTATTTTACTTTTTGTATAATGCATAATGTCGTTATGATCACGACTTCGACATTATAGAAGTCGTTAAAACTTTTTATTATGGCGAATAATTTAATTTTTAATATAAAAATATTTAAATAAATTAATCAATTTAAAAATAATTTATCAATATAAAGAAAACACGCTTAAACTTTTTAAATAATGAAATTTAAATTAAATATATAGGACTACATCGAACTCATCAATAACGCTGATTCTTGTATTTTTTAATAGAAACAACTTTTAACGCATATATACGTCCACATTCCATATCAATAGCTTTAGTTGGGCATTTATGCGTCAATAGCAGTCAAAGGATTAAAAATTGAATATTTATTTATAAACATTACTTATTTTATTTATGCATATAAGCTATATGTTATAATTTGCACCTTGTTTGACAAAATTATTGATATTTTTAAAGTTCCTTTAAATTTTTATAAATAAGTATTAATTTAATGTCTTTCGTGTATTTTCATATGTTGATTTCATGACTCTCTTTTAATTCTTTGCCAAAATAGCATCAGTCATTCTATATAATGCCTAGGCAAAGTATATATAATATTAATCGTTTCATACTTTGCCTAAAAATGCCAGGCATTCTATACAATGCCTGCATTTCATACTTTGCCGGTAATATATACATCAAATGTGATTATAATGTCTTCAATGTTTCTCGGGATTTAATAGTAAGATATTTAAATATAAACATGAAAATTGATTTGAATTCCAAATTAAAATCCATATATTTTTATTGAGAATTGTTAACTTTTATAAGAAGAGATCTTAATACTTAAATATTATTATATAATATACAATCTCTACATTATTATTTAAAAACAAAGTTTAAATCAGATTGATACTGCCAAGAAGAAAATAATATCTTTTGATTTTAAATGACAAAAATCAGTAAGTAGCTTTTTTAAAATCGGTATTAAAAAAAAAAATCTTTTAATATGATATTACGTTCAATACTCTATAAGGATTTTGTCTTTAAATTATCGATTCATTCGGAATAGGATAAGATATAAATTTTCCTTGGAGACTGCAGAATTCAGTGATACAAACTTTCAATAAAATGTTCAAAAATTAATAAGAAATAAAATTTTGATTATATATTTTAGAGTATATTTATGGTGACGATTTAAGTCAAAATAGCTATGTTGTAAAAGGAGCAGTATAATTGAAAAAGGCAAATAAGAGCGAAGAATTGAAAGTCCTTTGATGACTCGTCTGTTGGGTACAAAGAGAATGCACAATTGAATAAAATAAAACCCCATTGGAGAATTGCCTTTTTGAATAAGAGTTTGTTTGTCCTATAGATTGGGTACAAAGATTGTCGAGAGAATGCACAATCGAATAAAATAAAACCCCATTGGAGAATTGCCTTTTTGAATAAGAGTTTGTTTGTCCTATAATAACGTAATAGTTCTTTCTCTACCAAGCGCCATCAATGCCAACTATTTATCATTTTCGTGAATGCCATTGTCACCATTATTTACGCAGTAAGATCGGTAAATTCTCCAAACATTGAATCTGCAAATTGGAAATTCATCTCATTCAAAATTCCTTTCGAGTCATTCAAAATTCCGATTCAAACATTTAAATTCCAATACCTTTTCTCTTTGTCTTATCCAGCACAATAATGACTTTGCATTTGTCGATTCAAACGTTTAAATTCCAATACCTTTTCTCTTTGTCTTATCCAGCACAATAATGACTTTGCATTTGTCATTTCTCCTTATTTTTGTTTCTCAGGCTGCATCGACTTCCACAATTTATTCTAATTCAGTGTCTTTTTCTTTCTAGCTCATTATTATTATTATTATTATTATTGATTGCTCATTTAATAGTTAATCTAAAGAAATAAAGTTTCAAAAATCAATAAGTTTAGTGTGCCATTTAAATTTCTTTCTAGGAAAGAATATTTAATAAGTTATACGAAAATCTTTTTCGATCCATTCTCTTCCTGGGCCATAAATCCAGTCTCTTGAAGTTATTCTCCTTCAAATTTATATTAAACTTTTATCTCTTATAGCCTAACCATAAAAATTTTGTCACATTGGTACTATAAACACATCATAAAGAAAATTTAACTCATATGATGGTCTCTATATATATATTGATTCCATCACAAGATTACAATGAATTACGGTCACTGATCTTCGAATTAAACTGATAGTTAAGTTCTAAACACCATTATAAGTTTGATAAAAATTTAAAAACATCAAGTATAATGCATACAAATAAATAACTTTTATATAATTTTAAAAGCTATTTGTTGAAAAAATATATTAATGAATAGCATTCTTATAATAAAAATTATAAATTGATATTATCTCAAAAATAATGTGATATTTAGCTTTAAGTTTCGAAAGGATATAAAAGATAAATCACTTGATAATTAGTCAAGTTTATTCTCCATTTGAATCAATAACACTCTTCCAACGTTGTGAAAGCTTTAAAGATTCGTGTTTAGACAAGCTGAGACATGCATGAACAAGTACAGTATAAGAAAGACATTACAATCAAAAGATTATAAATTAGTATATAATTTTTTGGTATTCACATCTATATATAAAAGCCGAAGCTTGGAAAGAGTAACGCTTTTTAAGCGATATTATTGGATTACGATGACCACGTGATACGCCTAGCTGGTGATGCTATTGGATTAAAATAATCGCTTATTAGGTATCTGAACAGTCTCACTGGACTATATGATCACATGATTACTACGTTTGAAAGTAATGGCGAATGTTGGCTCCTATGTTTATCGTAATGAAATTTGAAGTATATATTCAAAGGTATGTTGTGTTATAATTTTATTTTAAATGCATAGTCCCTAATTTAATTCGATATTTATTATATCTTTTAATATTTAATCCGATATTTCTATTTAACATTATATTAAATAAGTTAGTATAAGTTAAATTTTACTTGGCTTAATTAGTAGATTGACTCCACGTGGTCGTAGGCCACGTGGAGTCAATCTACGTGGCCTACGACCAGCCAATAGATATTTTTTTCATCAATTTTGATGAAAGTATAATTCTTACATTAAAATACGAGGGAGAATCAAATGAAAACCGCAAAAGTGCCATTAAAAATCTTTTTTTCTTTTTAGGTGTTTGTAAATTTTCAGATACAGTCCTTGACGTCTTTCCGAGCTGGTAGTACGAAGCAGTGCCGGTAGAAGGAGTTGGAGCTGAGTAACAGCTGATTCAAGATGGTGGCACCACTACGCAGTTGCACCAGGAGGAACAGCGTAAAGTTATGATATTCATCGGATAATGAAGACGAAGTATGGGAAAAAATGCCTGTCTGTCACAGCGGAAAGTCTTCATCGCCAAAACCAAAGAAGTTTCGCAGACAGCACTCAGGTTGGCTTTATTCTGGGATAAGAATGGTCCTATTCTGGAACACTACTAATGAAGACGAAGTATGGGAATGCCTGTCTGACACAGCGGAAAGTCTTCATCGCCGAAACCAAAGAAGTTTTGCAGACAGCACTCAGGTTGGCTTTATTCTGGGATAAGAATGGTCCTATTCTGGAACACTACATGCCCCAGGTACCACAGTGACCAGTGCCAACTACTCCGATCTTCTCAAGAACCATTTGAAGCCAGCAATGCGCACAAAGCGAATGGGATTGCTGAGTGCAGGTGTTTTGCTTCAACATGATAACGCCCGTCCTCATTCAGCTCGTGCAACTGTGGAAACGATCGACGACCTGTGCTTCAAGTGCTCCCACATCCGCCATACTCACCAGATTTGGCACCGTCAGATTACCACATCTTTGGTCCATTAAAGCAGCACCTTGGAGGGAGGAAGTTCACGTCTGATGATGTCCAATCGGCGGTGCACGAGTGGCTACAGCGTCAACCAAGACACTTTTTCTTACGCGGTATCGAAGCACTTCCTATCCGATGGCATAAGTGCATTGAACTTGGAGGGACTATGTAGAAAAATAATGCACAAGCAAACATTCTCCCTGCAGTAAAATATAGAAAAAAATTAATTGCAGTTTTCATTTGATTCTCCCTCGTATAAATTTCGGCAGACTTCATAATTAGGTTGATGTTACATGGATTGTGCTAGATATACCGTATACTATACAGTATAATTAAGGAGGGACTATGTAGAAAAATAATGTACAAGCAAACATTCTCCCTGCAGTAAAATATAGAAAACAATTAATTGCAGTTTTCATTTGATTCTCCCTCGTATAAAATTCCGACTTGATAATTAGGTTGATGTTACATGGATTGTGCTAGATATACCGTATACTATACAGTATAATTATAGTATTTGCTGATGGCTGGATCAAAATTTTCCAATTAAATATAAAATAGTGATTTAAAGTTTAATGAATTTGATGGAATTATTTCAAGATCAGTGAAGCCACGTGTTAATTATACCTAATATATACAAATGTTAATTTATCTCGATGGTATTTTACCAAAACTAAAATTGTTTTCAGCATGTTTATTTTAGTTTCTTATAACATTTTGACTACTATGCGGTTGATATTTTTTTCCCTATTAGTTTAAAAAGAAAGAAAAATTACATCGGAATATCGTGCTAGGAAGAAAAGCATATTACAAACAAATAATCAACCAACGCTTCTAACAGAGGTTATTAAAATCGATAATAATAAATTTAACGAAAATTTCATTCATCAGCATTATTGATACCGTAAACTGGGGTGACTTAGGCCCATTACTTTTTAAATAAATAAAATTTTAATTACCGATCATCTCAATCATAAAATAAAAATTTTTTTTAGAGTTCATAACAGTATTCAAAAATAATTTTTTTTTTTTTAATAAATAAAGCATTCGATTCAATTATATTTTATTTTATCTAGAACATAATAACTATGGAAGAAATTAAATAAAAATCTTAACTCAATTATAAGGTTATTAATAAAAAATTACCAAAATGTCTTCAAAATAATGATTTAAATGTATATTATTAAATATATATATTTTTAATTCGGTCAAAAATCAATATTTTTAATAATAAAATATAATTTATAATATAGTACAAAAGTTAGATTTTTTAAATATTTATTATAATTAAACAAATTTAAATATTTATTCCCGTTAAAGAATTAAAAATCTTTTAAAAACTCGTTAGTCGACATGTTGTATTACAACCTTTTCCTTATGTTTTTGTCATCCTTGATTAAACAAATAATATAACAAATATAATATCGAACGAACAATGCGAAACAGGATATGACAGTTTCATTAACATTTTTCGAAGGAAAAAATTAATATATATCCGTGTCCTTACTTCATTACAAGTACCATCAACAATCAATACTTATTCACTTCTCACATATTATACGAGGGCGTTAGTTTTTGAAAGAAAATGAAGCCAATTTAAAAAAGTTGTTGGAGAAAATACGAGAATGAGCAGATGGAAAATATTGGATCTGTTCAATGTTGATACTTTAAAGAAGAAAAATATTCCCCAAGTTTTTTCCATAACCAATCGCCACTCTGGCGTTAAGTATCGGGGGAAAATGCTTATATATAGAATTTTCTTTTTCTTTTATTTGATATATATATTTTTTCCTTTCGAAAATGTTCAAATCTACTATTTTAGGTTGTAATTTCGTGTTGGGAAAACATTCTCTAGCAATAACATCTATCGCACGCAATCTTTATCACTTAAAAGCACTTAGATATATTTTGTGCTTAGAAAAATCGAGCATCTGGAAATATTTCTGGTTGTGCAAGAAATAAACGGAAAGTTATTTTAACTTGACTAAATTTTAAAAATGTAGCAAATATTGAAAAAAATATATAACAAACCTTGGTTCAAATTCTGGATTAAAACTGTGTCCATCGCGGCTCCAAGTTATGGTTATGGGTTTCTCTCCAAAGGCTTCGCAATTTAGCGTTACAGATTCTCCTCTACGAACTGTTTCTGTGTGAAATTTCTTCTGAAAGTGAGCTGGAACTATATAAAAAATAAAAATTGATAAGTACGTTCTAAATTCGTTTTATTATTATCCAATAGAGAATTTTCTGAACGAGCATTTAGTACAGTATATATATGTATATATATCAAGAGATGCCGTGACGATTAGTTTTCGCTAATCGACAAGGAATAATTTACAGGCTTTAATTATTTCATTCATTTATCGCAATGACAATTAGAATTAACATGTAAGAGAGCCATTAATCGCCGGATTGATTGATTATCTATTGATGAACCTCGCCCAAGAGTAGTTCGTGTTGACATTAATAACTCGGAAAGAAAAGTCATTTTTGGGACTTTTGAATCGAAAAACGAAGTAATTTAAGTCGTGATTTCTTATTATAAGACAGAGATTGACTTATTATTTTAAATTTTAAACAAAAATATATATATATTTTTTTGGTTTTAAGTACTATAACTCACTCAATTACCTTTACTCTTAACACTGACTCTCTCTTAATATTTTAAAATGAATTTTTCTTACAGAACAGTTAAAATAATTATTACTTAAACCAATTAACTGTTTTTTACTGTTGAAAATTCTATAAAAACACTTATAACATTTAATTATAAAAACTTTAAATGTGCTATTTACCAAAAAAAAAAGAAAAACAAAAATTAAAAATGGCAATCTAGTTCTTTTGATGTCACCAAAAAAGGAATTTTAAAGAAACTTTTGATAAAAGGATAATTTGGTGAATGGCTTTTAATAAATTAATAAAATTTTTTATGAAAGATTTAATTAGCAAGAAATCTCTTATCTTATAATTAACGTAGTCCGTTCGGATACCACTTAAAAGTAAAGATAACAATTTTTTTTTCTTTTTTAATTTATTCAATTTACGTTTATAAAAATGCTTATGTTTATGTTGTTTTCTTAATTTAGTAAAAAAAATTATATAAAAATATACAATAAACTTTAATAGGAAATAATAGTACCGTGCACTTTCAACGAAACGACAGTGCTAAGTCCTGAACCAACATCATTATTAGCTTGACACATGTAATTTCCTTCGTCTTCTTTTATACTTTCCTTTATAGATAAAGAACCATTTTCTAAAATTTGAATATTTTGACTGCTAATAATCACTTGAAAATCCGTTTCGGAATCACCTGCAGTGTATTTAGAATAGAATAAATAAAGTACAATTTAAATAATAATACGGCAAAAAAAAATAAATAAATAAAAGATGAAACTATATTTTGAGAGATGTTTTATGTTTAACAAAAAATAATCATTTTTCATATATAATAAATGGTTTTAAAAATGTAATAAATAAATCAATAAATATACCTTACCACCAGACTTTTTCCATCGAATAACTGGTTCGGGAAATCCTTGTGCTTGACAATCGAATAAAACTGCTTGTCCCATCACAACAGATTTATCATTTGGTTCTTTACTCCATTTGGGAGGTACTGTAAACAAATTTCTCTGAGTGAGTTAACCGATGACGCGTATTGAATATTATGCAAAAAAAAAAAATATTTCGTACCTCTTACTACCATAACTGCTGTATAATTTGTGTACGCGGCGGGATTACTAGCTATGCACGTATAGTTACCGTTATGGTGTTGAGAGACGGATGGTACAGATAAAAGTGAGGTGAATTCTGTAGCCATTGTGATTGTAGCGCGTAAATCTTTGGAGAGTGGATGACCATCTTTCAACCAGCGAATCTGAATGGGTAGATCGCCTGCAGATACCACACATGCAACACTAGCTCTTCTTCCTTCGGTCAGATCAGTGGGAAAAAAGAAAGGTTCCAATACAGGAGGAGCTGAGGAAAACATAAATTTGATAAATAAATATTATATACATAACTCGATAATAAATATTCAAAATTTACTTTATTTATTATTAAACTTTTATCGAATTTTGATAGAAAATTGAAACGAAAACTTTAATAATTGCTTGTATACATTTCAAGTATTTATATGTAAAAATATATATTCAGCAAGAAAAATAAAGTTGTTTACATATGCTCTTCCCTCTTTAGAGAGTTCTATCCAATAGGAATATTTTATAGACGATGCAATAGGATATAAATTTAAATAATCTTTAATAATTCAATAAATTTGAATATATTCATCCATATATACTGAACATCAATACTTTTTTTTAATAGTATTTTCATGAAAGCAATAATAATTTTTATATATAATCAACTTTTATTCGGATGATAGATCTAAATACTTTAATCAATTTTGGATATAGGCAATGTGCATTATAAAATAAATATTTACATAGGCTTCTTTGTAGATCTGCCTTTCTTTATCGTAACAGATTAGGCAATTATCAAAATTATAAAATCTTAAAAATATATATACTATAGTGCAGTCAACCATGGTACACATATCCATTTCGGCTGTCAATGCCCTCTTCAATTTTAAATCCGGAGTTAAATGCAAAAATTTACATAATATTTAACTAAAATATTTTACAAATTTGCCTTATTTTTTAAAATACAGTAAATAACTAAAAAATCCTCTAAAATACAGTAAAATAATAAATATCCAATCTCTCTTTTGACTTCACTTAAAATATTCACAATTGTGGTTATGTTATATATTCCTTTTTTCCGCAATTAGTAATCAATTTTGGTTATAGGCTTTAGTCTAAATCAAGGGTCTAAATACTTTAATTTATATTTACAAGTATACTTTTCTAAATTCGATTTATCATTAGTTGTATACAGATTTTAAGTTGAGTACTGACGTCTCCGAAAAATGTAGCGAAATTTATGTAAAACACTTCAATGTTTTTTCATTATTTTACAAATTAAATATAATTAGCAAGTTATTATTACTCCAAAGTTTCGAACATTTTCGGAAAGTAATTGTACAATAGCACTTTGGTAGTTAAAAGTTCCCACAGTGGTTATAAAATTGTGTACAAATCCCAAATTGAAAATTGGAGTCCCCAAGAAATTTTTATGTGAACCTTAACAGGAGAATTCACCACTCAATAGCCACTAATTGCCTCAACAGTTGTAGATGATGAGGTGAAATCCCTAAAGACATCTTGCTAATCATGTGGAAATTAGCCATTGCCAGGGATAGAATTAGACACAACTGAATCTTGAATTACAAAAGAGAATTGTTTCTATTCCAACTTGTGGAAATTAATGCAACAAGTAACATTACAATCGAAATTGATAAAATGTTTTATATCATGTTGTAAAATTCCATCCATTAATAAAAAAAATAATGGCATGGTAATAAAATAGATTTAATTAAAGAAACGTATCAAAAGGAATTAACGATTTTAAAATTTCGATTTATAAACAAGTTTCGACTAATTAAAAATAATATAATTTCGGAGTGGATAAAGATGGATATTTAACAGTATCGACGAAGTTATCTCGAAGTTGGAAGAGAAGATTGTTATCAATAGTGACAAGTTAATAGACAAATAAGCCGATCTATTTGATTCCTGACAGGATATTTGTGACATAAGTGATTCGTCTGATGACCCAATTGATATGTCGATATATCAAGAAGACACGTTTTCTTCCTCTTCACAATTGAAGACATGATTCAGTACTTTTCTAGATAATTACCAAAGTTTTAATTTCGGCAAGATTTTCGTAATTTATAAAGTTATAAAGAAGTTTACAATAATTGTGTTGCACTTTAACACTGTATACGATTTTTATAATAGTGTTAAATAATTTAGGTCGAACAATGTAAAAATTTCTGCAAGCATTTTTTTTTTCTGAACAATAAATCATAATTTATTTGCACGCTTTTTAATTAATTACGGTAAAGGAATTTGAAGCGATATATCTTATTTTTAATAATAATTTTCTTTTTTTTTTTTTAAAGTATGGTTAAGTTTTAATTTTTACTGTTTATCTTAGCAGCGGTAGGATCCTTTCAATAAAATAGTAAAAATTGAATTGTTGACTTTATATAAAAATATATAATTTAAAATCTGAGAAATGGTCTGAAGAATAATTTTAATTAAAACTTATCTTCAGATCTTTTAGATACTCGAATTTCTTTTTTTTTTAAGTGCAATTTTTTACAAACCATTATACTAAGAAATTCTTTGTTGAAAGGATCGTGAGAGAAAAGTAAATCAATCCAAATGCCGACTACATTAACATTTGTAAGGTTTTGTGTACCATTAAAGGCAAAGAATATTCGTCTCTTACAATAGCTTTGTTGAAGACAACTCAGGCTATCTACTTCAAAATTCGATTGCTTGCAATTCTTTCAAATAAAAGGCTATATATATAATTATAGGCGATAAAGAAAACGAAGTTTTATTCGTTTTCTCTAACAAGAGATTGATTGCCGTTTAATATGCAAAATTAATGATACATTTAATCGAATCAAACTAAAATAAACGAAGTAGATATTCGAATCGATCGATTTCGGTTAAACGTGATTGAATCGATTCGAATGGAAAGTAATTGGAAAGATGTAATTCTAGATGAAAGATCAAATAAAACTTTTCCAAGTAAATATATCCATTCCAGAATACTTGTACCGATTGATTCAGTCGTTCTTATCGTCTAGCGAGTGAAGTACAACTCAAAGAGTATATCGAACAAAAAACATTCTGCTAAGAATTCTTTTTTTTCCAGAAAAGTATAAAATTCACTTTTCTTTAACCAACTACAGCAATTCGGAAAAAATTAGAAAAAGAATCTTATCCGAAAACGAATCCTGGAGTAGCTAGATGTAATCTATAAAATTATGGCATCTGCATTGATTTGAAATTAATTTAATAATATTTTTATGTCCAAAAAATTGCAAAATAAATATATAAACAGTAAAAGTAAATAAAAATTTTGTAATATTTATAAAATGAATATAATATATTGATAGACAATAATAGATTAATTAACATTTGTATATACATTGCTAACAATAAAATTTCTTTAGGCTGTTCAATAGATTAAATAACATTTGAATATACATTGCTAACAATAAAATTTCTTTAGGCTGTAAATTATTTTAGTGTCTCATTAATGCTATAAAAATATACAATGGCTAATTTTTGATTTTAAAATATATAATACAGTATATTTTTGATAGACAATAATAGATTAATTAACATTTGTATATACATTGCTAACAATAAAATTTCTTTAGGCTGTAAATTATTTTAGAGTCTCATTAATGCTATAAAAATATGCAATGGCTAATTTTTTATTTTAAAATATATAATACAGTATATTCAATTTAAAAATAAATTTGATTTAATTCGTAAAAATTAATATTGTTAATAGAAATAATAATAATAATAATTTATAAACCAAAATGAATTATTATTTTTATTTTTATATTATAAAATAACATTTTCCAATTACTTCTTTTGAAAATTGTATTATAGTTTCTGTTTGTTTCTTAAATAAATAAATTAAAAAAAAAATCTTTGTTTTTCAAAAAATTCCATTTAATTAAGAATGGAAGATATAAGACAGATTTAAGCACAAACACTCAAAAAATCTTTTTATCGAAATAATTTTTTTATATATAAAATCAGAAAATCCAATTAAGGATCTTACTGATTCTATAAAGAGTATCAAAAGAAAAATGACAATAAGCGATTTTTCTTAGAACAAAAAAAGTTTTTTTTCTTTCTTAAAAGTACGGTATATCAAAATAAAAATGATGCACAATAAAATATAATGTAATAAATATTGTGCAGGATATGGATATTTTTTCATGTCGGTTATTTTAACCTTTTTTTTTATATATATATATCTTTTCCAAAATAAATTCCAGAAATTTTTCTTCTTTTTGTGAACAACATCTACGGTTCCACTAATAACATAAACCAGTATTAATTAGTTTACGTTAATCTCATCTTGCATATTTGATAGCATTAAAGCGAAGTATCTTTGACTTCTATTAATAACATGAATTTCATTAATAGGAAATTTGATATTAAAACTGTGAATGAATCATTAGCAAAAGTCCGGTTAATGAGATTTGTTCGATTAAATCTATCGTTTTCCCTCCTAAATAGGAACTAAGTTCAATATTTTAACAAGAAAATAAGAATTTTAAGGCATTAAATTTTAGAACATATAGAGTTTCAGAATATATTTGCTTGATTTTATAAAATATTTGTACTGTAAACAGTTCCATGAGAAGATTAAATATACTGATTCAGTTTAACATTTAGACTATGTTTATATGCATGCATAGTTATGAAAACTAATTATATGTACAAACTCGATTATATATAAAGCTATATAAACTAAGGTTTTCATCTATACTTAATCAAATTTAGATATTTATTTAATTTAGATAATTTTTTTGAAAATTATAGCTATGTGTATCCATTATACATGTAAAATTATTATATAAATAGATAGAAATCTATAAATTTAGTGCTGCATAACATTCATGCCTATTCATGCAAAATTGTTAATAAATGATATTATTGCATCATTCATAAGTAATTTTGTAATTTGCAATTAATCAAAATTTGCAAAAATTTGAAAATGCCTTTACAATTACAGGAAAAATCAAACAGTGCCTACAATATTACTCTAGAATAATCTCAATTTCTAGATTCTATTTTTTTTTTGCAAATTATAGCTATGTGTAGCCATTATACATGTAAAATTATTATATAGATAGAAATCTATAAATTTAGAGCTGCATAACATTCATGCCTATTCATGCAAAATTGTTAATAAATGATATTATTGCATCATTCATAAGTAATTTTGTAATTTGCAAAAATTTGAAAATGCCTTTACAATTGCAGGAAAAATCAAACAGTGCCTACAATATTACTCTAGAATAATCTCAATTTCTAGATTCTATTAGTTATAATTACTAATCAATAGAAAATTAATTTCTATTAAAGTATTTGCTCCATGAATTTGTAATAAGAAAATCCTATTTGATATAATTTTCGTAGCTTTTTAGCCTACTTTCCGAGAGAAAATGAAGCTTATAAGATCGCTGTATTATCTGATGTTTCTCTTAATAACTTTTGAAAACATTAGTAATTTTAATAGAAGTTTTTACTCTACCATTAAAAGGGACCTCGACGTCCAATCTCTTAACTTTACAGTTTCATCTATTTAAAAATGGCGCATGTTCAAACTTTTCAGGCTTCCCCTAATAGAAATGATATTGATCCTAGTTAGAATCAAATTAGAATAAGACTTGGACTTGGGTTATTAAATAGTCTAACCTTGGATACAGTGGTGTAGTGGGGTCGGAACTTTCTTCCATGACCCGAACAATTTGTTAGAATACATCACATCTGCTATAATATCTTTGAGCTTAATTGAATAATTGCAAATAATTAATTTTATTAATTATTAAGTTCATAATTTCAAAAATATCTTATTTTTAATGAAAGTCCTTATTCCCAGTAGTCAAAGTCTTCAATACAATGTACACATAGAGACTTATTAAACATATGCAGTGAGAGTACAATGAATTATGTATGCATACATATACTGCTGTCACACACAACTCTGCATACTTTATTCTGACCCTCCTGTATACATAGTTCTATATTTGTATAAGTAGCATTCTATATACATGTATAGGTAACATTCCGGTACTTTTTTTAGCACTGTATCACTGCTTGGATACTGTTTCAGATTGATGAATGATAAATTTTACTCACACATCCTTCTTAATCATTCCGAAATAATGAATATATTCGGAGAATATGCAATTACTTCCTTCCAGCACTATTCTTTTTTGTTATGAGTACAATTCTTCACTATACTATTGAATCATTCCGAAATAATGAATATATTCGGAGAATATGCGATTACTTCCTTCCAGCACTATTCTTTTTTGTTATGAGTACAATTCTTCACTATACTATTGCTCAATTATATATCTGATTTTCGAGTAGTAGAAACCGTCAAAACTTTTATTTAAAAAGGCAGAATCGTTATTTTGAGGATACCTACTGTTATTTATAAAACATCTAGTATAGTTATTAGTTTACATTCGCATATGCAATTGAATTAATGCAATTATTTATATATGTCAGTAGGGTAGAGTGGGGATAGTTGAGCAGTGGGGCAAGTTGGGCAATGTCTTTTTCTCAAATATCTTATTTTTAATGAAAGTCTTCATTCCCAGTAGTCAAGTCTTCAATACAATGTACACATAGAGACTTATTAAACATATGCAGTGAGAGTACAATATATATGCATCAGTAATGGCTCGATGCCAAAAATCAGACTTCGGTTTCAAGAAAACTCACGGTATAAATATATATACATATATTTATATATTTAAATTTTACATGTTTTATAGAATATTGAACAAAATTTCGAAGTTTAAAATCAAAACTTCCGATAAAAGTTCGAGAAATGAGTTTTTATCCGAATATTTCTGCAAAAGTTAGAATGACTAACAAAGCATGCTCCAGGATAAAAGCGCGCCTTTTTCGGAACGTATCTTTACGCCGATTATAGCGGCGGTCGGCGCAAAGATACGCTTTGATGAACCGCCTCACGCCGCGTCTCTCTCTTCCTCGTCATGAATGTCGATCTATCTATCGATACTATCTTTATTTATAAAGTTTGGTTCCTTTTTGTTTTTACCCGGTTGGCAAGCTTCCCTTGTAAGTAGCTGAGTGCATTCGTGCGAATTTTGGCTTATTCACCAGCGAGAATGGGATTGTGTGTCACGTCACATGTTGGTCTTGCAATATTGACGCAAGATATTATACGAGGGGATTCAAATGAAAACCTTAAAAGTGCCATAGAATTGCGAAAAGTTGTACGATTTATTCGGTACGTGGCAGTAGTGGTCCTTAAGGTTCACAAAGTGATCGGCAGGTGGCAGAGTGATGCTGCAACACCGGAGAAGGCAGCAGCGTCCACAAGATGGCTGCTCCGCTATCCACATGAACCGCGCTATAACAGCGATCTGTAATGCGTTTTTTGAGTAGTGGAGGTGTGAAACCAATAGAAATTCATCGCAGAATGACAACGCAATATGGTGATTCGTGTGTCACTGCAGCGAGTGTACGAGTGGTGTAGAAAGTTCAAAAGCGTCGTAACGTGGGGCATCATCCACAGAAGTTACGCCGCTACCTTCACTACTCAAAAAAACGCATTACAGATCGCTGTTCTGGCGCGGTACATGTGGAGCAGCCATCTTGTTGTGGACGCTGCCGCCTTCTCCGGCGTTGTAGCATCACTCTGCCACCTGCCGATCACTTTGTGAACCTTAAGGACCACTATTGCCACCTACCGAATAAATCGCACAACTTTTCGCAATTCTATGGCACTTTTAAGGTTTTCATTTGAATCCCCTTCGAACAACTTACCCACCTACTAATATGAATGGAATTCTCTCTCAGAGTAAGGAAAGAGTAGAGACGCATTTTTGCAAGATTTCTGTAACTAATTTATCGTAATGTATTATGATTTATTTTTTATATTTTCCCATAAGATTAAAAAAAAGTTAAAAATGAAATATCTTATGAACAGTTCTGAAAAGACGGTTAATTTTTAATATTTTATTATAATAAATGTAAAATGTTTTCAGTTTTATATATATTATAAAATGTTTTCTGTGTGAATCTATTTGTTTAAAAAATATGGCAAATATTCTCAAAATTCAGCAAAGTTTTTAATAATTTTATTCATAAAATTTTAAATATCGATTTAATTTTAATATATTGATAAAAAAGTGGTGCATTTTTGTAATTATAAATTACGTAAATAATTTTTAATTATTTGGTTTGTATTTTTGAGATTAAAATTAAGAAAAGACTTTGCAAATTCTTATAAGAAATCGTATTCTAAGCATCATTTCTTTCGTGTGACTTTTTAAACTATTCACTAAAAAGATTCATGTTTTTCAACTGTAAATACATTTTTCCTTTTGACATAACTATAATACAATGAAGATCAGTACCATGATTATTTTTTCAGTAGATATAGTAGTTTTACTTGGGAGGAACCTTGAAATCCATAATGCTGTGATATTGAATCTCACCATTATGGATTTCAATTTTATTTTCGGCTTTCCAAGTAAATCTTTTCCAAATCGAAAGACATATAGACTCATAAGTTCGTGAACCTTCTGAAATTATGAGGTCTATATTAAACAATAACTGAACGATTGAAAGTATAGAAGAATAACATACAAATAATCAATACCAAGTTTTTTCAATTATATATAAATTTTCAAACTATGCCCGAGGAAAGCCGACACACTTTACTAGAAAAACACCATTTTTTTATTATAGTGGTATAAGTATGGTAACATTCCAATATAGAGTACTAGCAAAATTTGTTCGGCGTTGCTCGGGCGTAGATGAAAACTTGCATAGGTCTATTGTATTAGGTGAAATTTGGTTTTATTTGCATGTTGAGTTCATCTATAGTTTCAGATGTTCAGTTGTTCTTTAATATAGATCTCAATTTCCAGAAGGTTCCACGAACATATGAATCTGTCTTTCCGCACTTCAATTTGAAATAGATTTACTTGAAAGAACATTGACATTCCTAATTCTGTAATATTATGAATTATACCTACCGAAAATTGATTATTTTACCGATCTCTATTGTATTGTCCCAGGAAGTTTTTTTTAATTGGAAAATTATTTCATGCATTGTTTTCTGTTATTTCAAACTTCATGTTATTGAAATGTTGTAATTCAATTAATCTGATGAAGATATAACTGGTAGAAATTGTTCGTTGTTTCTGAATCTATTAAAGTATAAAATCGCGAGATCATTTATTATGATCTTGCAGATTTTATACTATTATTATTATTATTGTCATGAGATGTCACGGGCGTGCTTACGTGAGGCATCGATTTTCACGTCACGGGAACTTAACTCGAATTAAAGCAAACTCATTTTGCCATATAAATTATTAACTATGGCATTTGGATTTTTTGTCTTTTTGTGTCCAATTTTAAAATAGATTTAACCAGAGGCTCATGTCGTATTCTGAGACTAGCCAAAGCTTTTCCCCTGCTCCACCAACAAGGGAATAATAATAATAATTGTTGTTGTTATTATTATTATTCAGTAATTACAATTACGTCACATTTTAATAGGATTTCACTTCCATTAAATTTCATTTAATTAAAATTACAGAAAGTCTTTACATTCTTAAAATTAATACTTTTGACAGGAACACAAATGTTAATTAAGTAGGCCGCGTATAATTTTCTTATTAAATATATACATTATTATTAAATTAATAAGTTTTATAATTATGCAATCAAATGACATCATTTGTACCTTGCAATAATAATTATTTAATAACTTAAGTAATGATAAGTACTTAGTAATCTGTTTAACACAGAAGAATCTTTTTTTTTTTTTTGTTGGCTTGTCCGTAATGTTTAAATGACGGAACAGAAAGCAAAAAAAAAAAAAAAAAAATAATGATTAATGTTTAAATGACGGAACAGAAAAAAAAAAAAAAAAAACAGTGAAAATGTTCGTAAACATTTTTGTATAGATGTGATTTCAATAAATTTTATTATTATTGTTATTATTAATCACAATTTTGCCATGCTTTATTGAAACATTTAATGGAAACTTGACAACCAGACAAAAATTATTAATTAAATCTTGACATTAAATTAATTGATTCGCTTCAAAGCTATATAGGAAGCAAACTAAGAGCAGAAAAAATTTTTTAAGAAAAATTAACAATGATTATCACTAAAAAAGTATTAAATACTGCAAAAATGTGCAAGATTTAACAATATTTTAACAATTAAAATGTTTGAAAAAAACGTTAATCTTGTATATTTTTACAATATTCATTACTTTGTTGATTTTACTTTATAGTTTCGAGGGATATCAATAAATCTGATATCAAACTTTAGTCAGATTTCTTCTGATTATCACGTCTTCATTCATGTGTGATTGAATAAAAAAATATATAGAAAATTAATATTATTATAATTATTACTTTACAATGAAAATTAATACGATAATAATGTAGTTTAAAAAGTTTGATTAAAGAAATCAATCGTATTTCGTAATTAATTTGAGGCAAAAATTAAATATCCAAGAAGAGTAATGCATGGATGCAGAAACATTTAAATGAACAAAACGCTGATAGATTTCTTTAATTCCGTTTTAATGTATAAAATTTTAAAGATTTTTAAAAAGTTTTTTTTTCTTTTACAAAATTATAAATCGTCATTAAATTAGTAAAAGTATTTTCATTCCTCTTTATTCTAGAATAATACTAATTGAATTAGCTACATGTACAGAAAGGAATGCACCGATTTAAATGTCTGCAGTTATTATAATGAATAGAGCCATATTAATGCATGATAATATTCTTAACGTTTTCGCTTAATTAGTTAATTATTTTCTCCGCATATTTCAGCAAAACGTTAGGTTTTAATAAATCTCCAATGTAATAAATACGTCCAGACAAAGAATCTAATGATTACATTAAAAATCTTTTCTTGTTCTTCTGTCACAAGATATATGTGGGTATCCATAGATACAATCAGGTCAGCACCAGTTATTCTAGGAATTTAAGGTATTTTGAGTATCCAGGACTTTGGTATGTCTTCCTACTAGATGACAGTGTCCAACGTAGCTAGCACTATCTGTGACATTAGTCTGTTATATCTCTTCATCCTCTATCCTGTTTTGATATATTTTGGCATATATCCTTCCCTTCGGATAACTTACTTTCTTTGCAATATAGCCATCGACGAAACTTAAAATAGAAAATTTTTTATCTTATTTATCCCTCGAATGGGAATTATATGAGAATTTTCACTGTCTAAATCTTATTAAATTCTTACTTTTTTTTAAACTTTCCCTATTGCCAGATGAATTTTTAAGTATTTTTCAAAGGATTCGAGAATTTCGTAAAAACTTGTATCAATGGAGTAATTTTTCTTATATTTTTTTCTATATTCATTTCAAACAGTTTGAATAGAAAAAAATATTGAACGTTTTCTTTCTCTTATTTATTTTTATTTATTTTCATCTCGAACTGAAAAAAAGTAATGAAATCTCGAAAAATCTTCCAGTAAAATAGTAAAAATATTTTTTTTTTCTTCTGTTTGATTTAAAATGACGATAAATATAATTTGATTTGTGTGAAATTTTTTTTTTTTTTCTTCTGTTTGATTTAAAATGACGATAAATATAATTTGATTTGTGTGAAAATATTATCAGAAACACAGATAATTTCCGTAAAATAGCGTTAAATTCACTTGGATTTATTGAAAGATATAACAAGTTGAAACAATTTATTTCCATTCTTTGAACAATAGCAAACATAATTGAAAGACATTGCCAGATAAATTTATTTCTATTCATTCAATCGACATTAAAATAGTTGACTTTATTATTAAAAGAATTAATTTAAAACACACAAAGGTAATTAAATTTTTGGAAACTATATTGATAAGTCGAAACAAGTTATCTATTAATTATTTAATGTTTAATATTAAAAGAAACGAACTTATGTTAAAAAATCATAGTTAAACTTCTTAAAATTACTTATTTGTTCTCATAAATTAACATATTCTCATTAAAAAATTAATAAATTAATAAACAAAAAAAAGAACTATAAAGACTAATTTAAATTTTTTTTAATCATTTAATCATCCTTATTTTTATTTTAAAACACACAGAAAAATAGCAATTACATAATTATTAAAATTAAATTTTTTCACGTTTAAAATTAACTTATATGTAAATTATAATGTTTTTTTTTTCCCCCTTGTGAAAAATAATTTATTTAGTTTGACAACTTGTTTACTCATTTTGATAAACGAGGTGTATTTTCAATATAAAGAAAACATAGATTGCATATGTATTTTTTTTTCAAATTTGTAAAATAATTATATATATGTTAACCGATTTCCCTCTGTATTCCAAACTTGGATATTTTCATAGCATATTGGCTAGAAATGCATTTTTGTTTTATTAAAAATGTAGTAAATCAATTGTTTACCCCTGGGATTTGGATTCAATTCTAGATGATTTTATACCTTGGAGTCCAGGATCAAATCTGAATGATTATACCATCTTAAAGATTCAGTACTTTATTGTTTATTATTACTACTCAAATTATTACTACTATGGGTTATTTTCGATTTATTATGGGGTTATCAAAACATATTTGACGTTATTTACGAATTATTTTTTATAAGACAATACACTTCATAATTTAAAATACAGTAATAATTGCCTTGCATACAATAATTTAATTGTATGACCAAATTATACTTATTTGTATAATTTTGGATATTTGAATATTCTAGTATGTTTTGGCCTGGTCGTTTGTGCTAGTAATAGAATTAGTTAGTATAATTTATAATATAAAATTGTTTAAAATAATTAAGATTAAAATGTTATTGATAAAATTGTATCATGTGAAATGAATCATCAAAAAGAATATGTGAATCATCAAAAAGAATAAAACAATTTATTTTCAATAAAATAATATAAGCTCATATTTTAAATAACATCTTTAAAACAAGCATTTTATAGCAGTAAACTCAATAGATATTATATAGATATCTATTGAATTTACTACTATAAAGTGCTTGTTTTAAAGTTGTTATTTAATGAACTTAAGTAATTTGGTTTTATAAGATATGGCTCATTTTTTAGAAAATATGAAAAAAAATTGAATGTTGTTGTGTAAAAATTATAGGTAAATCTGAAATTTTATTATGACTATTTAACTTAGAAATAAATATATATAATATAATATTCATATTGAAATAAAGCTTATTTAAACTACAGAAACTCAAAATTGGAAGTTCAAGTTCAAATTCTAGGGATACCAATATTTTTGATTGAAATATATTTATTTTCATGCAATATAAATTCCATTAAATTAGAAATCCTTAATTATTAATGAAATTAGTTCTCTAGATAAAACTTTCTTGTAAATTGGCTTCAGGTTAGTGTCCTACAAAGTGAAATACAATGTGAATTGACATTTGTTGTCAGATTTTTTTTACAATAATACTATACAAAAATATGAAGTTATATAAACATTAAAGCTAGATGAAAGGAATATCATTCAAAAGCATTCAATAAACAGGTCAAAGTTCATAAAAGGAATAGAGATCTGGAGTATATCACTTCTGAAATAGACAGTAATATTAATTGCTAGAGGAAAGGATTGATTATTGGCAGGGTTGTCATTCAGTATAATTGATAATCAAGTTGGTCTATTTTTTCTCAAAAAAAAAAAATATCTACAAATAATCTTAAAATAATAATAAAAATAGATATGATGCTATTATAATACACATTATTATTATTTAACATGCTTGTACTAAGTTGTAAGAGAAAGGAATCATAGTTTCAATTGGAACTGACTATTTTAAAATAATTATGTATGATTTTCAATAAATCTATAATAATGACTCCTAAAATAATTTATTATTATTTTCATTTTACTTACATTGCAAAATGATTTTTCATTTTCTGTCTCCAGAACAAGTGGTTCAGAAACCTGAAAATTTTAACAATCAGTTCAGGTGAAACATTCCAACTAGCTGAATGACAATACTGGTTATTGGAAAATTAAACTTTTATCCTCTTAACATGTGAGAGTGAACTACCAGTATACAGAATTTTCTGAAGAGGATAGTTGGATATGAATATCAAAAGTGAAATTCTTATATTTTTCCATTGAAGATAAAAATAAATAACCACACTGCCCTTGATTACTACTGTATATATTACATTTGTTTTGCAAGACAATAAAATACCATATAAATAATGTATAAGCCAAAATATTAAATTATGTACAATCATATATAGCCACATATTTTTAATAAAAAATCAAAAAAATCAGTAAGATAATGATCTTTGTTAGAAAAAAAAATATAATGAATACTTAGAACTGGTGTGAAGGTGCAATGGAAACATGATGCAACTTAGTTGGCAAATCTTTACTATGTATGAAAAATTTTCCAATTTTTAACTATCCTTGTATAAGCTGATCTCTTTCAAAAATTTTTTCAGAGAGATCAGCTTACTGATTTTTTTGACTTTTTATTAAAAATATGTGGATATGTCTGACTGCATAATTTAATATTTTTTGTAAATATTTAAATATCAAATAAAGCAGTCACATTATATTTTCTTTGTGCCATTAGCATGTCCTATGATGATAGCAGTTTTGTCATTTAATTCCTAAAAAAAAAATATCCTCTCTTTTCAATTCTATTATATATACACAAACATAGGTGAATGTTCTTATTTAAATACAGACAGTTCCTGACTTATGACAGGAATCAGTTTTGAACCCTGTAATCATAAGTTGGAATGATCGGAATTGAAAATGTCCAAAATTTATGGATTTTTTTATTTATAATGTTTACTAGGATTATATATATTATCTTAATAAACAAAGAACACAAAAAATGGATACTTTTCATATATCCTATAATTGGATCAGAAGTTCAAATCTATTGAAATACACTGACCAATTATACAATTAATGGATTTCATCATCACTGTAAGTATAGTAAGTCAAGGAATACATTCAGAAATATTAATTTACCAGGCACCTCATAAATAAGATCAGAAATGTGTAGACTGATCTTTTTTTAGTACACAAACATGGCAGCCACTACTGTATGAATTATCTGTTAATATTAAGTTAAAATATAGTGATCTATATACTAATATTTCTATTCAACAATTTGTGCATTTTCTGATAGTTCTGATCATTAAAAAAGCATGAGACAATTATTTTACAACTGATTTCAGACATCAGATTTGTATTTTTTGTGATCATGTATGTTCTGGTTGGCTTTCCATTCCTGTCAGTTGAAGCAAAATTTCCATTACTTCTTTTGATTATGTTTTTTTTTTATCATTTAAACTTTTTTATTTTGTTGATATTTGGAAATAATGGAAACTTTTACTATTTCTTTGATATTTTCTACTGAACAGATACTTCAATAAAATCATACTAGAAAAATGCAATTGGACATGATAAGACATTATTGCATTCTGCTCTAAATCCAATTTTTTCTTTGCATTGTGTCACAATGTTACAATACTACCGTATGTCTGAAATTTTCTCTAAGTGGTCACATTTATTCCAATAGTGAACTGGAGTTAGAAAATTTTAAGAATTATAAAAGAAATTATCTATTTATTTCAATGAATGTTATATTGTTCTAATTAGTTGAAATTTGGATTGCTTATATATAAGTTTTAAATTAAACAAGAACAAATTGTATTCTTGTTTAAAATTTTCACAATTTTATTCATGTGGCTATAACATACTCTTGTTTCAATAAGAAATCCATCAACTTTTTTCTTCTAAGAAATAAAATACGGTATTTCAAAAATATCTTTGTATTATTTTCCATCACTAATTATAACTATCAATTATAATTTATTTTCTGCACTACTTAAAATATTAGATTATTAATAATTTCTAAACAGAAAATAAAATATGTTGATGAACATGAGAAAAAAAAATCTACTCTGAACAGGAAAAGTAGTTAATAAAATTAGCTGAAAAAATGAAAGCTATTTAATAGAAGAGCTTAGTTTACTTATTGAGTGTTTATTAATTTATCTATAGGAAATGCATCATAAATAGAACACTTTTTTAATTCTTCAAACATGAAAAATTTTTTAAGTTCTGATTCAGACAATTTTTATTGTAATAATAAAATAAAAGAAAATTGCTGCTTAATTAAAAGTAAAGTATGATGAATTCATATTAAAAAAGTGCTTAACAGAAGATAATTATTTAATAAACATATTTGACCATGTCAGTGAGCTCCATCAGCTGCATAACATAAACAAAAATAAAAATCAACAAGTAAAAATAAACATACTTGACAATATAATTGTTACCTAAAAACAACATTAAATTAATAAAAAAATTTATATTACTGAGAAAATGACATCATAAAAAATAAAAATATACAAAATACAAAAAAAAATAATATCAAGGTAAAAAAATACAATACAGGTAGTCCTCAACTTACAATGGGATTTGATTTTGAATCCCACCATTATAAGCCAGAATAGCTGTAAGTTATAAATGTCCAAAATTTATAGATTTCTCACTAATGTTTACTAGGACACTATACACCATCTTAATAAATATAAAGAACATAAAATTACAAAAACCAGACACAAAAAAGGACATTTTTCATATATCACATCATTGGGTCAAGGACTCAAACTATTTAATTGCATTGATCAATCACAAAATTAACTGATTACATCACCATCACGAGTACAAGTGGTCATAAGGTAAGGCAGCCAAAAGTCAAGGGCTATCTATATCTTGTTTTTTATGCATTTTTAATTTTTATTCATTATCTTTATGTTTCTTATTTGTAATTTTTTTTTCAGTCTATACTAAGCAGACCCACTGAAAGTATCAAAAAATTTCTATCAATAAATAATTTTTTCCTGTTAAGAGTTCATTTGTTGTTAGTAAAATTTCATTAAATAATAAGTATAAAACAAATCATATTTAGGATGAATAATACCAAAGTAATACAATATAACTGACAAAACAATAATAAGATAGAAACATCAATTTTAAAATTTAAATTATAAAAGAATCTAACTGAAAAATTGAAATTTTAATGTGTGAAAAGTATTTTTATAATTGAAGAAAGTTGAAATATTCAATGGTAGAAAATTTGTTTGTAACAAAATGCAGACTTACATTTAAAAATATAACTGATATCAATAGTTGAATTATTACATAGGCCTATTTTACATTTTATACACTCTTTAAAAAATTAAAATTTTTTCTTCTAATGAAGTACATATTTGTTGAGTATAAATTGTGCAATAAGAGAAAATAAAAATATTTAAGGTAGTTTAATAGATAATGTTGAAGAAAGTCTGGATAAATTGTTTTTGTTTCAACAGTGATATAATTAGAATAGGCTATACGTTAATGAATGTTCGATTTATCATCAAAAAGTCTCGTTTGCTGTGAATTTATCACAAACACAATGGATTTAAATTTTATGACAACAAATATACCGTATATACTCGTGTATAAGCCGAGGTTATTTTCTCAAAAGAAATTTTCTGAAGTGGGGGGGTCAACTTATACATGGTTAAAAAAAATCAACTTTTTTTTTGGCTGGAGAAATTGAAGTAATAAGCAAAGCCAATTGAAGTATATAGGGGTTATTGAATGTTTCCTAAAGATCAGGAAGGAAATTTTGCAATAATTCATTTAATACAATACCAGGTAAAATTTTATCTTATCCCGAAGCAATCAAGCGTGTCGTGCCACCGACTCCAACCTGCATCTACATACTGTAATCAAATAGGCGACGCCGTGCTGCCTGATATGACGCGACGCAAAAATTCGACAATCGATCAAAAATCTTACCTAGGATTCATTTTAATAATGAAAAATATATTTATTTTTCATTATTATAAATTAAGAATGTTTAATGCATTCGCTAGTAATCCATAAATGCTTATTATATTTAACTCATCCATGATTTAATTAAAATAGATTAAAAAGTAACTAAAATAATATTTAAAATAACGAAAAAATAATTATTTAAAATCTGTACTGAAAAATAACTTTAGTCTATCAAGAAAGTTATCGTAAGCAAAATCAAAACTTTGAAATCGCACGTTTAACGTCTAGAAACAACACCACCTAGAAAACACTTTGCACACGTCATCACTTCTCCCCCGTATCGGCGCTACTGATCGGAGATCGCTGTCTGTATTTTATAGCGGAACTCGATACTGCAGGCCAACAACGACTTGTATTTTTCGTAGATAAACGCGCAGATCATTTATATATAATATCAACATTTAAAAATAATATTTTAACTTATATAAAAGTGAAATATTGAAAAACAGTAAATAGTTAAACAGGATGAACCAAACAGGGCCGCCCCTAACTTTCGCGGGGCCCGGAGCAAAACTGAAATAAGGAGCCCTCTTAAAGAAATAAATATCAAATTGAAGAAATTAAAATTAAAGCATTCAAAGTTCTTGAAAATATAATTTTATCATTTAAAAACCAATTATACAAATATATTACAAAAATTAAAATGTGTGAAGCGAAAACAGGTTTTGTTTAAATAAGTACTTTTAATTTATTAATTATTATTAAAATTTAACTTTCTTGCTTTCATTTCGGCAAAATCTTTTATTAATTCATCGCAATCTAATATTTTGCATATTTCATGTTCAATAAATAATAGCGTTAAATTTGTTAATCTTTCTTGGGACATGGTTAAAAATTATTTACCTACAACAAATTTTAATTTTGAAAAGTTTCGTTCTACTGATGCTGTTTAAATTGGAATTGTTAATAATAATCTTAAACTAATAGTGAGGTTTAGAAAAGAATCGTGCGTTTTCCGATTCTTTTCCCCTATTCAACCTATAACCTATTCAAGCATTGTAATGGAGTTGAATTTTCAGTATTAGAACATATTGAACAAAATATTTTAATTTCTACGTATAATTCGGCTCCATTTATATATCGTTTATCATCTTGACTTGACGTTATGTCTAAAACCATGCAATACCACAGATTTCTATACATATTAACTTTGATATAAATAACATATATCTAACTATCAGTCATAATATGTTATTCAGTTCAGTTACTCAGAGCAATATTAATAATTGAAAGTATTAAATAATTGAATTGACTTTATTAAATTTAACTTAGAATACAATTTTTCTTTCCCTGATAAATATTTAAGAAAAAGAATGATATCAATATGAGATCAATTATTATAATTTCACTGAAATTGTAATAATTGATCTCATACTGATATCATTCTTTTTCTTAAATATTAACAAAAAAAAATTAAAGATACAGTGGACTCACATTTTTACAAACCTCCAATTTACAAACTACAAGTTTTTATGAACTATTAGGTTAATCCTGAAAAGATTATTTCTGCATGTGAGTATCTATTAAGTACTTTTAGAAAAGAAATTTACGTGTCTTTATTTATTAGTGCAGATTCCAAAAAACCTTAGCATTTTAAAATGGCCACATTTAAAGCACTTTTACAGCATATTGATATGCATTGTACATTAAGGTGTCCCTTATATGACCAAAAAAATTTTTTTTTTTGAATTTCAAAACGCATACCCGGGTATGGGTATGGGTATGGGTGGGGTATGCATTTTGAAATTCGAAAAAAAATCATTTTTAGTAGTACAAAAAAATTCATTTTTTAGTACTACTAAAACATACTTAATTGTAAAATATCATGTTTTTATGACGATGGGCGAATTTCAGAACGCATACCCGGGTATGGGTATGGGTATGGGTGGGTATGCGTTTTGAAATTCGAAAAAAAATCATTTTTAGTAGTACTAAAAAATGAATTTTTTAGTACTACTAAAACATACTTAATTGTAAAATATCATGTTTTTATGACGATGGGAAATTAAACACAGTATGTGTTTTACATTTAGAAAAAACATATCTCCAGATATGTTATATTACAATCTTAATTTTCAAACAATTAAGCAAAATTATTTTATATAAAACATTTTAATCAGATATATCAAATTCTAGCCATTTTTAGAGCGTGACGTCAGAATTTGTATGACTTCTTCTAGAGTTCTAGATAGGGGTATACGCATCCGCCATTTCTGGTCATTCTTCCCATAGGCCGCTATAGTAATATTCTAAAGATTTCAGTTATATGAAAAAAATACATAAAATAAATGGAAGTTATGACTTTAAAATGCATCGAAAACATTGAAATGGTTAATTTCATACAGTCATTTTTTTATTTACTTACTAGATAGCGTTTAATATCAAATTTTTCAAATGACAGAAGCGCTTCTACAGACTATCAACAAGATATCGATTGATTATAATTGAAGTTTTGGCTAATAAATTATATTCCTAATCGTACATTTTAAATTTTTACTGGAGATAAAACTAATCCCAATAATTAAATTGTCTAGAAGTTTAAAAATACTATATATATTCGATCAATATAAGGCGTCTTGGACCAAATATGGCGTAGCACGAGTATACTCTCTATTTAGTGCCCTAACGTCATTCCCTCACGTCATTTATCGTTACGAATCTACTACTCTCTCCCCTTAACAGCGTGACGTAGCTTATGGATGTTCCATAATAAACGTTTTCATTAAAGATAATTTTTTCTTCAATCTTTATCAACGAAATCTTTAATTATAAAAGTTATCCAGGTAATTAAAGATTATTTAATATGCAATGTTGATATTTTATACAATTCAATAAAAAAATCTTCCATTAAATTTTATCTTTATAATAAGAAAACATTTTGAATATTTCTAGATCATCAAATTATTACATATTAAATGTTCGTTTATAACCCACTTACCAAAAGGAATCACAGACGTCTTCGGAAACACGAATTACTGATTAATAGGCCAATTAAAATTTATATTTTTTAAAAATAAATTTGAATTTCATATTATTTTATTCTACTTTTTCGAAAGAAAGTGAAGCTTATAAGATTTAAGAAACTCAAATTGTTAATGGGGTGGCAACTTCATTAAGAACTTTCGAACTTTATGCTTTCGTGAAACTTGGCAGTTTTGTATTTTCATCAAAACTAATCCCGATGTCGCTTCATTTACATCTCTAGTTACCACCATTTAAAACAGCAGACGTTCGAATCTCTCATAATATTCAGTGTGTTCCTAAGAAGTCTAGTCAAATTTAAAACACAGATACTACTCATCAAAACGAAGCAAGAAGTCTGTATATCATGGGTTCAGAAATATTTCCTTTTCGAGGTAACACATGTGTAAAAAACAAGTCGTATACGTAACTCCCATCAGAAAACAAATTCACGAGTTATTTTCAGCTATTCACATATTTCAAGTTACTTGACAATGTGTTGTGATTAACGTACAAGTTCGTTTTATTAGAGCTGATTGCAAACTACAATTTACTACAGCCATCATGAGACTAATAGGCTATTAAATTGTAAGATTTAATACACATCCTTGAAACATTTCCGGATCCATGTTTATACGAGACTTTTTGCTTTCGTATGATAAATAGCATGTGATTTAAATTTGATCAGACTTTTAAAGAACATTCCGTATATCCTGAAGTACTTAATATATTTTTATGAAATTTAATAGTATGATCCAGTCAAGAGAGAATCTAGAGTCTACAATTGTTTAAAAATGGTGGATATTCAAAGCTGAAAATTCTAGCAATGTTTGTACTATTTGGATTTTTTTTTTATAAAATTTAGCAGGTTAAGCTATTGAAATCGAATTTGAAAATAAATTCTTTAATTTCTCCCATTTAAAAAAATGGTGGGTCTTCAATATTGCTTTTAATAATCATGGAATTATTTAATAAATTTTCGCGATATTTAATATATATTTATGCCATTGATGATAAGAATAATTAAAAAGAATAGATTAAAATATATAAAATAGACGTTGAGGAACTAAAGCAAAAACTTCTTTCGAGAAATCATCATTTTTTAATACAAATTATAAATTGTGCAAATGAGCATTTTGCATTAAATTTTCAAACGTATTTTTATTTTTATTTTTTTGAGTTGCAACTTAGTTTTTGAAATAAAATTTAGTTTAGGTTGATATGATCGATTTATTTGAACAGGTGAATAAATGATTTTTTCCATTTTTTCATTATTAATAATTTAATTTATTAATATTAAAACTATTTAATATTCATTTTTTAAACTAATGTAATTATTTTTCTACACGCGCAAAAATTGTAAACTCTTATATTCTTTAATTAAATAAATCTTTGATTTGTTTTAAGTTGCCTCAGAGTTCAGTTTAATCGGGAAAAACCACTGTTAGTTCCATGAGGTGTTTGTTATCTGAACATGTGTTCGTTAACCGAACATAAAAAATCTTTCAAAAAAAGTGTTCGTTAACTGATCACCTACTGTATATCTTTATTCTCTCACATAAGCATTATCATCCTATTGAGAGAACAATTATATTAACAAGTAAATGTATAATTTTTGTAGTTGATAATGTTTACAAGAAAATGAATAATAATTGTTATGTATTAACTTCCTTTTCAAAATTAACAATAAAAAGTTTTAATTATTTCAGCTTTATGAAAATTTCACAAAATTACTTTTCTAATTTTGCTACAACCAGTAAAAATAACAGTGAAGCAACATCAGATTTCAAAAGGGCATATTTAATTTGAACAATAGTCAAAAATTTTTGATTAACCTTGGACTGCTAAATGCCAGACTTGAATTATTGGAATGCTATTTTATTTATTAATATTTCAGTCTGGCCAAAACAATTTTATATTAGCTAAAGTGATTTCATTAAATTTTGACAATTGAGATTCTTAATATTAAAATTATATTATTATTGACATTATTATTTATATTTTGATTCAGAAGATTAATTCATTAAAATTTGTTTAGCTTCAAATTTCAATAAATAATAATTTCTCTGCATTGCCCAACTGTTATTTTGATATTAATCAAAGATAATTTAGCACATTTGTTTTATTAATAATTGTAAAGACTAGTAAATTTTGGTCAAAATAAGATATTGCTTTGGATTATAATTGGAATGTTTTGTTTCAAAATTTTTATCAAATCAAAATCACCAGTGTTAGTTCACAATGAACATATAAAGTCATACAAGATGTAAATTCTTAATGGTCATATAGCTTATCCTATTTTGTCAAACATGATATTGTCATTAATTATTGAATTTAAATAAAAATCATTGGATTTAATATGAAACAATCAATTATCATATATATTCTATTCCTAATACCAGTAGTCTTTGACTTATGATAGTGATATAATCAATAAATTCTGACATTGGTTAATGAAATTCATGTGATGAATCCATAAGCAATGGTCTGATATATCATCATTTATATCTATTCCTATATTTTGTATTAATAAGTTTATTTATTGAACTATACATCAAGGATGCATAAACCATGGCCCTCAGCTGATTTGTTGGCTGCCTACCTCACTATGTGTTATTTTAACAAGTCACACAATCAACGAAATATTATTTGTAGTTTGAAATGCATTTTGAAATAATGTTTTTCTGATGTTAAATTATGTTTACAGTGGTTCGAAGATAATGTTTTTAAACAATAAAGAAAATAATCATATTTCTAATAATAAACTTTTTTTTATTTTTATTGTATTTATCTGTGCAAAATAAGTAATTTAAAAAATTGTACATGCACACAAGGTAACACTGATGAAAATTAGAAATCAATTTTGCATTTGGATATTACAAATGTTGAACTCTTAACAAAAAAAAATTGTTATATCAGTGCGATTATCATGTATTTTATTAAAAATTCTTGTTTAATTTTGATTATGTAATTTTGTAATTAAACATGATATGGCCTATAACTTTTGTGAATTTTTGGTGGCCCTCCTATAAGTTACAGTGAATCCATGTGTGACCCTTAATGTTAACAAGTCTGTGCATCCCTGCTATACATTATCATAATATTGATAGTGGGAAATTCATAATTTTAAAACATTTCTGATCTTGGTTTCAACCAATATCAGAAATGTTTTAAATGTTAAACTCTTGTAAGTTGAGGATTAATTGCATAATTGTATATCAAATTTATATTCTGCAACATCCATATTCATACAGTATATAAAATGATAGTTAATGTTTTCATTTATATTTGAGCTATTTTACAAGAGATTAATATAAACTTCCATATTTTTATAAAGTTTTAAAGTCATTTAATTAAACAATATATAAAAAAAAGAAAAAATTTTACATTTATTCTTTGATTTACAAACTTCTGATACAAATTTTCTCTACATTGAATAATATAACTTTGTATTTAATTTTTAATTTATGAAAATTGATCATAATAAAATTTTTCATTGTAACAAAATAATCATCTACAGAACATCCATTTCATAAATAAAGGACAATATGTAACATATGGAAAATGCAAGGCTTTTTCAGTTATCCAATTCTTTATAATTTCACACACACACGCTTATATCATCTTGAATAATCTTCAGAATCATCTATTTGTGATCATCATTGGCCATAAATATGCAAAATTTATGACCTATGATTTTTAACATATTGATAGTACTATGAGTAATCCAGACTTCAGCAATATTAAAAAATAATCTTGATCATTGATCAGATCTTATTATACTATATCAGAATTTAGTTTTTAATTTTTTAAAAATAATATTAAATTTATAAATTTTTTTCATAAAAGAATATAAATTGATTTCAAATATTTATTTGCAATTAATTCTGAGTGAGTCTTGTGGGATCACATTTTATATTCTACATTCAAATTAGAAATACACATTTTCTGATTTACATCAATTGTTTATAAGCAAGATTCTGATTGATTGGCTCTATTATTCCACTTTTTAATCAAGAATGATACAAAAAAATTATTGGCATGACTGAATAAACATTTTAAGAAATTGAAAATATTCATTCAAGGTTTTTTTTTAACAGTTAATTTTTTTTTATTTTATTAACACAGATATTTAAATAAAATGAAAATTGATAAAAAACAATTCTTGATATGGTGCTTTGAATGTCAAACTGCAGCCAAGCCAGGGCTTAACATAGGATACTGTAATGAACAAAGACACATCTTGCCATGCTCTTTTGTCCTTTGTGCTGATTTTAAACTGAGGTTGTAACAAACATATTTTTAAAGAATAAATAGCTCTTGACATCCATCTCGCTTGATGCATTGCACCAGGAGGCCTAATTTTCAATTTCTTTTCATAATCTTCACCCAAAAATATAACAGACAACTTGAGAAGTTCATGATAGTCATCTCTCACAATAGATTTGTTTAGTTCGGACCTGTAAAACGTTATAAGTCCAACAATTTCCTCTTCATTTACATGTTTCCTTAGGAAATCAGGGCACGTGTGGATAATATTTGGATCAATATTTTTTCAATTGCCTCTTGTCCTGCGCGACTTGTATGAACATGTTTCGACGCAAGTCGGCACGGGTTCCCGTTTATAGAATGAGCTAAAATTTATTTTGAGTGCATAATATACCAGAATAAACATAATTAGAGGGTATGCACTATTTTTTTTTTTGTTTCGAAAAATAAGGGACACCCTATTGTACATCGATGGAAAGTAAAACAAAGGAACTTTTTTGGGTTAATAAGCAAGTTTTAAAACATGGATATTCCAAGAATACGATCCCACGTCTTTGGAAAAATTTATCAAAACGGAAAGATGGAAGAAATAGAAACGATCCTTCAAAGGATAACAAGCCAGTATACTCCTTACAAATTAATGACGTGACTTTAAGGTTTAAGAAGAAATTGGAAAGAATTACACGCCAGCATATTACATTTAATAGGAGGAATACTTTGTTTAATATTATAAGGAACAATAAAGTTAAAATCAACCCGCATTATTGTCCAGGTGTTTATGAAATACCTTTATTTGACAAAGATGCTCAAAAGAATGCTAAATATATTGGATACATGAGTCGTTCTCTTAGGAACACAGAAGAGACATAATGAATAATGCACCTACTACATCATTAGCACAACAAGCTATGATAACAGACTTACAGGTAGAATGGGATAAGGCTAAATTACTTTCGAAACATGAAGATTCTAGGAGGGGCAAACTTGCAGAGGCACTAACAATTTTTAAAAAATGAAATGAGAACATGAAACCTATTAATAAAATTGATCCTTCCACAATTAGCAACGCATGGAAATGGTGCATGACCAATGGCTAAGCGGGACATTTATCTCCATACTGCAAAAACTTTTATAACTGTTTATGTTGAAAGTTGTATAGCTTAATTCATATTATTATGTTAATTTATTAATTTAATATTATTTTTGTTAATTAACATGTAAAGATTATAGTTTTGTTTTATTTTTAATTATTGTTATAATTATTCTATTTTATTTTTGTTAACTAAAATGTAAAGATACGTTGAAACTGTAATAGAGTTGCTATGACAATAAAATCTTTAAATTAATTTTAGAATTCCATTGGCGTTCGATAAAACATATGAGATTTTTACTGTTCTTATGTATTGGTAGCTGAGGAGGATTTGAATAAAAAATCGAAAGCACTACTACTATAAAACCTGATTTTGATTTAGTATGTTCCTGCCTTGATGCTTGTTTAATTATAATGCTGACCAATATTTATATAATTAATAGGAATGCAGATCTGATGTCAAAAATCAGCTGTAAAATAATCATTTCCTTTATTTTATAAATGATAATTAATTGTCAGAAAATGCACATATTTATTAGAAAGATAGGTGATAACTACATATTCATTTAATATTAACTAATAATACAGAGAGAAGTGGCCAGCATGTTAACTTGTAAAAAAAAATCATAATTTTAAACAACCTAGTTCCGCTGCTTCTATTAACGTAGTAAATAACACCAAGCTTAATTCATATTATTATGTTAATTTATTAATTTAATATTATTTTTGTTAATTAACATGTAAAGATTATAGTTTTGTTTTATTTTTAATTATTGTTATAATTATTCTATTTTATTTTTGTTAACTAAAATGTAAAGATACGTTGAAACTGTAATAGAGTTGCTATGACAATAAAATCTTTAAATTAATTTTAGAATTCCATTGGCGTTCGATAAAACATATGAGATTTTTACTGTTCTTATGTATTGGTAGCTGAGGAGGATTTGAATAAAAAATCGAAAGCACTACTACTATAAAACCTGATTTTGATTTAGTATGTTCCTGCCTTGATGCTTGTTTAATTATAATGCTGACCAATATCTTATTTGTAATATATCTGATAAATTAATATTTTTGAATATATTTAAATATAACATATAATATAATAAAATAATTAATTTTTTAAATATGTAAATATTAATATAATAATATAAATGAACATTCACACATATTCACATGAGATCTGACAATACAAAAAACTTTGCAGGTACATAATTATGATAAACACATATTCACGTATTTTTAATAACAGAATTAAGAAATAATATTTGTTAAGAATAAATATAGCAGATCCCACAGTTGCCAAAGGATGCAATGCAACTACTTTATATAGATTTTGATCCTATTTGTGCAATAAATATTTAAATGCAAACAGCAATATTAATTTATGAATAGCCATACATATCCATGTGTTTTTAATAATAGAATATGCAGGATCATAATCTTTGTAAGGAATAAATATGGTAGACTGCAAGTCTAGCATAAAGATGCAAAAACAAAGTATTACTATGACTGCGTCAATGAATCGTATGGTCTTAAAAAATTTTCAGATTTTTAATTGCTCATGTATAAGCCAACTTCCATCTAAGAATTTTTTTCTTTATAAAATTTTTCAACTCATCTCTAAGTATATACAGTAATTATATTACACAACATTCCTAGCATATTTCTCAATTACAATCCACAACTTTCAATCCGATATTTGTTCTCCTCACAACCTTTCTCTCAAACTTTTCCTATTATACAAATTCATGTATTTGGTTCATGTCTCATTTAGCTTAATCTCATATTTTGTATGCTTTCTCAAATAAGTATTTTTGTCTTCTCCACATTTATACTCATCTGATTCATCTCTCATACTTCATTTATTCACAAGACAAGCATCCTCAGAAAGGAGAACAATGCCATTGGCATACTTTGAACAGTGTACTTTATTATCATCTACTTTCAAGTCCAATTCACTCATAGCAGATTTCCTTTTACACATATCCAGGCACACATTAAACTGTAATGAGGACATAGTACATCTTTGCTTCAGTTTTTTCTCAATCAAAAAAATCACTCTGACATCCTTCATTTATGCTATACTTGCACACTTGTCAGTAGACAGCTTTCAAAGCTCCAAGAACTTGTTTATTCACACTATACTCTCTCTCTTTCCATTGCTTAGTTTTGTTCACTCAATCATACAGCTTCTCAATGTCTACAAATTCTTAAAATTTCTCTTCCTCAAACTCATTTCTTCACAATTATACACATTGAAAAAATCTGGTCCTTACATATCTTTCACTTCTTAATCCACATTGTACATCCACAAACTCTCATTTAGTCACCTTCCTCACTTTTTTATTCACAATCTTATAAAATATCTTCCTAGCAATACTCAGCATACTTATGCCTTTATAATTCTTGCAATCTCTTCTCTTATCCTTCTCTTTATAAATTGGCTCAATTACAATCTTAATCTAATTTCTTGGAATCATATTATTCATCTAATTCATCTTACATGTTTATTTCCACATTTGTTCTTGTTGAATGTGACAATTTCTGCAGGTGGTGACACCATTCCTCGCTTCCCTGGGTGGTCTATTTACCCTGACTCTGAGAAAATTCATCACTAGCGTGGATCCACTGGTCAGCACTGGGTGTGTGCAATCAGTTGTACTTTTTTTTGTCTCTTTGTTCTATATTTTGTATTTTTTTTTTGTCTCTTTGTTCTTATGTGGCATTACTTAATTTTTATATATAATTAAAAGAAGTTATTTGCACTCTTGCATCCTGTATATTTATTTTATTCAAAAATCAACAGTTCTCATTTGATTCTCCTTTAAATAATTATGGAGAATCACATACCTTTGCCTCACTCCTTCCTCTATCACAAATCATTTTGACATCGTTCATGCATTTTCATATTTATACAAACTATCAGCAAACAATTGCTACATCATTCCACAACAGACTTCCATCATATTCCATCTCATTATAACTTCATTCACATCAGAATTCTTTATCAGATTTCATCATATCTGTCATATTCACAATCTCCCATATTGATTTGCTACTCATATTTACATTCATTTATTGCATTAATGTTGTTCTTATCTCTTTTATTTTTAATTCTCTCTGCAATTGCAAAAAACTCATAGACATACACTTGCTATTTATCAATTAATCCACATTCATCCCATGTCCTACTAACCTTACCTTTCATAATATTGAGTCTACTGGAAAGTTCTGTCTATTTTTTGAATGAAAAAAATATGTTTTCAATACATTTATTAATATTTACTGAACAATATAATTTCCATCATTACTAATGACCTCTTCCAGCATGATGTCAATTTGTGAATTCCATTTCTGTAGAATAACTCATCTCTGGAGGCAAAAAACTGAAGCAGTGCTTGACTGACATTTGCTTCATTTTTGAATTTTTTCTCTTCAAAAAGTTTTGCAGGGAGAGAAACAGATGATTCAGACTGTGCTAGGTCCAGATAGTATGGTGGATGTGACAGAATTTCCCAGCCTAGCTCTGCGATTTTCTGGTGAATCACCAAAGCAACATGTGGCCTACTGTTGTTGTGGTGCAGTATAATTTGCTTCTTATTGACTAGCTCTGGTCTCTTTTCCTTGAGTTCTTTGTTTAAATCATCCATTTGTTGACACTACATTTCCAAATTAAGCCTTTCTTTGGATTTGAGAAGCAAATAGTATTGGTAGTGTATTGGTCCTTTGATGTCCCACCATATCAGCGCCGTGCGGTAGATTTTCTCAGTATGAGGCAAGTCTTCGAAATGCCGCCCCTTAAATGTTTTTTCTTTTTTTCTTTCTGTATCCTTGGGATAAAGATTCTATACCCAATGCTTGGGAGTACCTGTTTAATCAACATGACTAGAGTATTTAAGTGTGAAAACATAAATTTTGTATCTGTTATCGCCTTATTTCTGCCCCCTTTTTGCCTAACATTTTATCTCACATGCACAACCTGTTTCTTTTTACTGTTCCTCTGACATTCGGGGTTTAAATTACAATTTTCACTTGTTTTTACAGATGTCCCATTCTCTCTGTTAGGTTCTAAGCTAACGCTCACTTCCTCTGTGCAGCTAAAGAGGGGCAGTCTAGCCCGAAATTCACTCCTGCATCTTTAATTTTATTTTAAGGTCCTATTAGCTAGTTCAGATTTTGTTTTATTTTGATTTACCGATTTAAACACTTGCGCCACTTCTCGAGATAAAAACTAATATTAAAATCAAATATTGTCAATAATTATAAGCTCAAAGCAGAACTATCAACATAGATCAATATAGAAAAGCGTTGCGTAAAGTTTTTAATCATTGAATGGTTCAAATTGTATTTTTATTTCGCTGCTTATGCCGCCTCCTTATGCTGCCACCTGAGGCAGCCGCCTTTCTGCCTCATAGCACCGCACGGCCCTGCACCATATATATACAGTATTCTCTTATTGACACTGAAGCTTGGTTTTGAAGTGAAGGGGGAAGGTTGTCCAGGTTCACAGTATGCTCTTTTTCTCACAATGTTCTCATATGTAATTCACTTTTCATTACTGGTTATCATCCAATCTAAGAAAAGTTCATTTTTGTTCCAAACAAGCAGCAATGTGCAAATGATGACTTGGTCATGTAAATTTTTTCATCTAACTCATGAGGTACCCATCTGGAATATTTATACACCAATTCAAGTTTCCGAAATGGTTTGTTGTATTGAGTTGAGCTTTTCTGAAATCTCTGATTATGTCAAAAAAGGATCTTGTAAATAATGGTCCTAATAATATCATCATTGATCAGAGATGGTTTCCCAGAGTATGGCTTGTTGTTAAGTTCAAAATTGCCTGCTTCAAATTTTTTGAACCATCTCCTGCACATTCTGTTGGAAACTGTATCTTCACTAAAAATTTTCACCAAATTTCTACACATTTCTGTACATTTCTACCTTGTTGGAATTCATACAGAATGCAATGCTGTAAATGCACTTTATCAATAGACATGTTTATGCAAACAATTCTCACTTAATACTGAAATGATGAAACTGCTGTTTCATTAAATTTAGAAGTGCACATATGTAGAAATACAATGTTAAAAAGAGGCAGTCATATATGTTTTAAATAAGCATGTTCATACGTGTTGAAACTTGAAATTACATTATTGGACAAAACTTACCAGTAGACCTAATAGATACATTCTCCTTCTATTCTCTCTTCAAACTTCTCATATACTTTGTACATTATATATAGGCTAACTGAGTTCATTTTTTTATATCTTACTTCAAGAGTAAACTTCTACTGAAAACTTGGTGAATTATATTTTTGACAGAAATGTCTTTCAATTTAATCAATGATAAATCAATATTAACAGGAAACTAGGAGAATCCATGATCAATCAAATTGAAGCCAGACAAATTTAACAATCTCTAATAGAATAATTACTTTTAAAATAAATTAATTATTATTTATTCCAAATCAATTCACTAGAGCAATGATGATGAAACTTTTTGCACTTGCATGCCATAAAATAAAAGTTATTGCATTATATGCATTTTATTTTAAATATCAATTGCAGGAATTATGACAAATATATTTATAATAAATGTACTTGCAAAAATTTTTATATTTTGTAAATTTAATATAAAAACAATATTTAAAAATTATCTGCATTCAACCAAATAATCGTACATGACTTTTCTAGCATGCAAAATGAATTACTTTTAAGCAAAATCATTTTGGAAAGAAGAAAATTTTTGAAAAAGAGGGATGGGATTATACATAACTCAGTTAAAAATGCAAAAATTTTTCATATGCAGTTGAGTCTCTTAGCCTGACACTCTGCAAACTGTTGCGCCGCCCAAGTGAAATTTTCATGTTGCAACTTGTCAATGTGTGAGAAAGAGAAACTGACATAAACAAATTGTCAGTTGCTATTCGTTTGTTGCTCAGGCTTATAGTCAGACTAATTTTTAAATTTAGTACACTGATTACAGTAAAATAATGTTTTTACTGTATCAGTGTTTGATCTTTACAGTTACAGGCGTCCCTCGACTTTCGCACATTCGACTTTCGCACAATTCACTATTTCGCACATTTTTTAAAATTCAACTTTTTAAATATATTGAATTTAGTTATAGTGAAACAAGATAATTTTGTTTTGTGTGAATAAATTGGACTATACAAAATATAGCTGTATTCACTTTATTAATCTCTACAAACCTCGTAAACTACAAAACGTGACAATATGTTTTCATTTAAAAACCGTGTAAAAGCGAAACCGTGTAAATTGAGTGATGCAAATCGAGGGCTAGGTGTATATATAAGTAAATTTTATGTATTAAATATTGAAATCAATTGAAGTGGATCAAAAAACCAGTTTGGATATTTAAAATTTATTTAAACCAGTGCTTCTCAAACTTTTTTCATTCATGACCCCTTTTTCATTACGAGATTTTTCGCGACCCCAGATATTAAATATGAAATAAAACATACAAGTACATAAATCATTTACACACTTATTAAGATGAACACAATCAACCAACTACACTGAAAATTCATATGTTGTCATACGTTAAATATTGGGCATTTGTGAAATTACATATAAACTGAAATTCGAGTGTTTGAATTTAATTTTTGCAAACCCAGCATTCTGCTTTGCGACCCCATTTGGGGTCGCGACCCATAGTTTGAGAAGCGCTGATTTAAACAATTAATTATATTTTACCGAGGTAATTATATTTTATTATTATTACAATTGTTTAAATTTGTAGCAAATACTCTAAATAAATAATTGAAATTGAATATATCGTATACTCTTTTTCAATTAAATATAAATTTTTCTCAAATTATGCAGATTTTGCATTCACAATATTTACTGCAAAATGAAAAATTCTTCCTATATTAAATTTTGTGTGTAAGATTATATTATTTTTAATAATTTATAAAAAGTAAAAACATTAAATACACAAAACACTGAATGATATATATATTTTTGAATAGCAAATCATTTTACAACATTGATTTTTCATCTAAAAAATCTAAAAACAATTCCAGAAACATAATCCTTAGAATTTTTTTCAAAATAATTCAAACTGCTCTTTTAATTCTTTCCAATTCCATAACAATAAAGGAATTACAATTTAAATTATAAACTTGATTTTTAAGAAAAGAAAACACTATAAAAATAATACTGGAAAAATATCAACAGCAAAATAAGACATACATAAAACGGCTATCTTCAATATAAAATAGTAGAAAATAAATCAAGCACTAAGTAGCAGAAATAAACGTATTTCTGCTACTTAGTGCTTGATTTATTTTCTACTAAATATCAACAGCATTCGAAGTTTTTTTAAAGAATCTATGTATTATAAATGAATTTAATGAAATTCATTTATTGGCAAATTTTAGTTTTGTAAAATATAGCATTTTCTTACTTTTCTGTGCTTATATAAAAAATTTTATTTATATTGAAAAACTTCTTACTTTAGATATTAAATAAAAGCAAATGTTTTCGGCTATCCACATAGCCTGCCTCAGTTGTAATCAACTGAGGCAAGATATGTGGATAGCTGAAAACATTTTTGAATAAATGATTTTTGGCTTATTGTTTGCTTTTATTTAAAAATTTTATTGAATAACAATTCAATAAAATTAAAATACATGTTTACTCTACTATAAAGTACTAAATGGAATGGAAAAATCTCTGTATTAAGCAGAAATATGTTAAGTATAGAAATTATAAAGACAGATTTTTCAGATTAAAGACTGATGTTTGATATTTAATCCTAATTTGTGAATAATCAAATACAGTCAATTCTCGTTATTCACGGATTCCGTATTCGTGTGTTCGACTATTCACAAAAATTTATTTGTAACCACAAAATTAATATTTGCGGAGTTTTCGCGCTTATTCACGGACTCCCACTGGTGGCAAAAATACTGTTATCAATGTAAACTCTATTTCTCTCTCTAATAAAGGAAATTGTTTGCTACCAAATGTTGTCTCTGAATTGGTTTGCCGGAAAATTTCCCATTACCTAGCCTCGCTCACTCCGCAGATCGCAGGTAGGCCAAAAACCTGTTTGTATCGTCTGCAGGTTCCATACAAGATTGTGACCCTATGCTCAAATGCAGCCTCAAATTTAGGCACCTAACTTCCTGTGCATTTGCTCCTTCTGCTGAAATTTTAGAAAAATCTAAGGCAAAAGCTATGCAGACAAGGCTGATGCAGTTTTCCAACACAGTTCAGAAAGACAATGTGTCAGCTATCACATCAAACATCTCCCAACATCAAAAAACTACCCATCAAAAATAAGATTTTATTTAGCTACATAGTTAATGTTTTAAAAAATTAAATAAAGATTACTGTAATTACAATACTGTATATAGTACTATATACTGCATATACTATAATTATTTGTAAGTACTGTAATATACATTAAATAAGGATTCTGTAAACAGAAAAACACACATAAACCAGATATGAAAATGTTGGGAAGAAAGGTTTGCAGAAACCTAACTCTGTATATCCCATAAGCACAATGGTTCACTATTCGCTAATTCAGTATTTGCAAAGAATTATGAAACGTAACTACCACAAATAGTGAGAATTGACTATATTTCCCAACTGCTTTAAGAAAATTTTATATTATTTTAATTCTATTTTATTTCCATTTTAACTATTTTTAACTTTCATTATTAATATTTCAAGTTTATTTGAATTAAATTAAAAATATGCATTGAAAGTGATAGCACCATTTTTGTTCACAGAATAATATTAACTTTGATTAAAAAATATTTCTGCTAAACTGATATGCAAATAAGCTAACTACATTATTTATGAATATGTTGCAAAGTCGCGCTTTAGTACGACTGTCAATACTAACTAAGCCTAACGGTTAGCGACTGACTGTATATTGAAATAATGTAATTAATCTTCAATATTTTCATTCATTCCTCATTTTTTCATCATTATACATTGGCATCCCTAAACTGCCTTGCTAAATCAGACTTTCAAATATCAGTTTGATATATAAACATTTCATGCTATTTCATAGTGATACTATTTGACAGCCAATAATTCAATTTTATCAGAATCTTTATCTATAGTATGTGTGGAATTATGTGAGTATTTATTTTATTTAAATATTGAATGTGAATATTTTACCTTTTGTTCTTATAATTTTTCTAATTGATGGGAAACACCAAAACTTTCTTTTTACAAAAATTTATTTTTTTGGAAATTTGACAATTCTAAACAGTATCTTGAGTCTAATAGAGATACTTTGTGAATGGGGACAACTCATTCATTTGTCATAAGAGACAACTAAAGAGTATCTTTCTTTTCTACAATTATTCTGACACATACTTTATAAAACCTCTTTTTTTCAAGCTTTGATATATTTCTTTTGACTTTTATCATTCATTCTTCAAAAGGTTATACTACTGAATATACCCTTTATCTCTTTCATTAAAAAAAAGATCATCTAGGGAACTCTGTTATAAAGGATAATTGATCATATCTGATCATCATAACATTCCATGTAAATATTATCTGATTTGAATGAAATTTGCATATATTATTGGATCCATTAGAAAATAAAATATATTAAAACTGATTAAAATTAGTTTATCAGAATTAATAAATTAATGATTTGAATATGATAATTTTGAGGTAAAAAAATATTTAAATCAAATAATGGATATTTACATGATTAATTCATCAATTTTAATTAATTAGGTAATTCTTTGAAAAAATTACTTTCCGTTATAAATTATTTAAACAGAATTATCGTATTTTTTCTTAACAATATTTTCTAAAGACTGTTTAAAGTATGTTTGAAAACAAATATTCTCTTTGATATTTTAAATTTTATTATTATTTTTTTTTTTTTCAGAATGATTATTATTGCTTAGGAGATATGGCATTACCAATTCGGTGGTCAGCTCCAGAGACACTTCATTGTACAGAAACCACTATAGAAACTAAAGAGGTTACTAAAGAAGCAAATGTATGGTATGTTTCACTTTTATTTAAAAAATAATTTTTATTATTAAAATCAAAATGTTATTAAAAAAATTAAAAAAATCAGTAATCAATAATTAGAGTCAAAATTATGAATGACTAGAAATTATCCATTCGTATAAATGAACAGAAATATAATGTTGTGATTTAATCTTATAATATTATATATAACAACATATTATATATTAGCTTATACAGTAATCTGTGAAATATTTTACTGTTGTGTATTAGTTTAAATGTGTAGTAATTTTTTGTTATATCTATGGCATTTCTATTTATTAAGAAATACAAATACCAAAATGTTTATTCAAAATATATAGTGTTTAACCCAAAACTTCTTGGTAAACAAAATTATTTGTATATACAGCTGAATTATTAAGTTTTCCTTGATTTAACATTTCTATATTGTTATTGCTTGGAAATTCTTTTGTTATACAAATGTTCCATTCTTTTATGTTCAGATTTTCTTGTACATCTTTATTCATTTCTCTTAGCTGCAAGTATTAATATCTTTTTACATGTTATTTCTAAAATCTGAAAAATGGATATATATATATATATATATATATATGCACTGCCAAATATGATAAATTATAGTGTATATTTGAATAAATATTGAACTTACCTTAAAATATCACTTGAAAAACACCTTCAAATTCATTTAGGGAATAATAGGGAATCATAAAATAACATCCTTTATTATGTTATAATGTCATCTGCTGATTTTGTTTTCTTAGAATGAACTACAATTTCAATTTAATTTTTATTCTTTAATTTTTAAATTATTAACAACAACAATTTTGGCTGTTGCAGACATCTGAAAATTAAACCTTTCTAATGATACTCTATTTGACCAAAAAAAAAAAAAATCTAGCCAGCCAAGTTTGGCTATTAATATATATGATTTCGATTTACTTTTAATAATTACTAATATTTATTAGTATAATACAAAAAATGAATAACTTTCATAAATTACTCCATTTATTCTAAATTATTAAAAATAATGTAAGATTTAAGCACTTTACACAGTTGTACTTCAAATAAAGAATTTTTAGTAATCAACTATATAAAGTGCTTAAATCTTACATTATTTTTAATAAAAAAAATAAATATTGATCATTTACTTTTAATAATTTGTAAATTTTTCCAAACATCAATTTTGATTTTGTGTATATATCAGAGTAAGGATCTGATATATTGTGACTGATGTTATAATCTTTGAAATAATTATCTTCATAAATAATAGAGAAATTGCTTTTATAAAAAAAGATAATTTTTATAAATTATTCACTATATTATGCCTAGTACTGAACTGTTTTTACTCTAAAGTATAATAATAGAATGTATGGTATTATTGCAAATTCAGTAAAGTTTTTTAATATTATATGTTTTAAAAATGTTAAAAAAAATATTAATTGTTGGACAGTTTTCTCACTGATTAGATTGGTGGTGGCAGAAGCTGTTTATTTCTTCTCAAAAATGACATTGACATGTTTCATTTTTCCTGTGATTGGGTCAAAACTAACTCTCCTTCCAATCATGGGAAAAATTAAACATATTAGTGTCATTCTCAAAAAAAAAATAACAACAACCGCTGCCACCAGTCTAATCAGTGAGAAAACCGTCCAGTAAAGAAATGCACCCATTAACAGTTATATTTTATCAGCTATTTATCTTATCAATTATTTATCTTTACATAATGTCACAAATTAGAAAAAGTGAAAAACAAAAACACAAGACATTGACTGTGATCGAAAAGGCAGAAATAATTAAGAAACTTGACTTTGGGAGAAAAGTTTAGTGATTTGGCTTCATTTTATGGTATTGGATGAGCCACCATTTATGACATTAAAAAAATCGAGATAAAATTGAGGGGTTTATGAAAGATTTGAACAGCAAGAGCAGTGACAGGAAAATCTTAATAAATGGAGTATAGTCGTTTGCGTAATTCCATTTCTTTTCATTGAACATCCAATAATCCAACATATCTCTGAAATCCAACAAGCCCCAGAATCATATATGTCAGATTAGAGAGACTCTACTGTAGTTTGTCAGCTCAATCATAGAACATCTTTATGGCATATTTGCAACAATTATTTGATTCACCATAGTTTATTCTTCTGAAAAGACATTATTTTACTGCTTCTACCATTAAAACTACATGGATATGCATTGATTTTCATAAATTAATATTGTTGTTTATATTTTAAATATCAGAGGATTGTACATATAAGATCAAATTTATATAAGATTGTCATATCTTTGTGCTTAAAATCCTTTTTTTTGGTAACTGTATAATTTGCCATATTATTCAATAAGATATACATATTTGTTAGAATTCTATTACTAAAACTACATGGATATTTGTGAATGTTCATGTTTAACTCTTTTGCTGTGGACTTTTTTTTAAATTATGCCTAATTAATATGCAAGAAAAATTAAATTTATGAAATCTTGCTTAATTTTCATCAAAATATTTTGAGATTTTCAGTATTTATTGCAATTTTTGTTCTCTTTCTAATAATGTAAGCATTTTCTTCAAATTTTATTTTTTTCACAACTTTTCATTACATACATGAGATCAACAAAGCACATTTTTTTTATATGAAATTTTAGCCATCCAACAAAATAATTGATATTTTTAGATAGTAACAAGTCCTCTGAATAAAATGGGTCACAAATGAAAAAATTTAGCTGAAATTTTCAGAAATTATTTATAAAAACCATGAATTATTTATAAAAAACCATTCCTCTGTCTCCACGATATACAAAGGGAGTGAAGAGGTTGATTTAGCACATGGTAGACAGCTCATTGCTCACACTGATTAAAACCAATGAGAACAATTTTTTGTTTTTTTTTTCTGCATTTAATAAATATATAATTAATATAGCTTGTTATAATATTACTTTAAATTTTCCTTATTGTAAAAATATAGTTATGGCTCTCGAATAATTTTTAAATTGTTATGATGGACAGGTTTGGCTCTTCCGTCTTAAAAGTTTGCCAACCCCTGGTCTAGAACATATCCAAATTCTTGTATGGAAACAGATTCCAATAATATGAATATATCAGAGTCAAGAAACTCTAAAAGATTTTTCCATAGTTTCTCTAAAAGAAACTATGGAAAAATCAATTCATATGTTTCTTGAGGAACTTGAAGAAATGATATCAAATCCAAAGACATTGAAAGCCGAATATTCAGTATTAGAGGCAACCAATAAACAGAACAAAGAATTTAGATTTATTATTTGATACCTTGAAAACGATAAAACAAGTTCAATGAGAGAGTTTTCTATTTCAGGAAATTTTGTATCTAGAATAAAAACTAAGTTTAAATAATTGTTCAATGGACATTTTATATTTTATGAAATCATATTTCCTGAAGAAAAATACTAAATGAAATAAAAATTTATAATTTATATTATGTATGGATTTTAGTTAGGTATTTTATTATTTGGTATGTGTGGTGTATATTTTATTTTGTTATATTTTTTGTAGTTCTATAAATATATAAACTGAAAAATTTTTTAAATAAGTATAAATATTTTTTACTGTTTTAATGATTTTTTGTTTTTTTGTGAAAATTCGAAAACTGCTTTTTCGAAATACTGGAATTCGAAAACTGGTTTTTTCAAAATTTGGTTTTTGTATAAACCTTAGTAACATATATATATATAAAAATTTTATCTATCATTTCATAAATAAGATCAGAAATGTATATAGCAATTATTTTTATGAATAAATATGACAATTGCTACTTTATATATATATATATATCATTTATTAAGTCTATTTTATTAAATGCAAATATAATAATCCCTGATATTTTTGATCATTTAACAAATATGGGTTGATTATTTTTTAATGGATTTGAAATTCAGATTTGCATTTCAGCAACTGTGTGTATTAATTGACTTTCCATTCCTATCAATTATAGAAAAATTTTTTTGTTACTATTTTTGTTGAGAGTTACAAATGTTAAAAATATTTAATATTTTTCCATCAAATTCTCAAGTTCTGGTGCTAATATAATGACAGAGTTATTAAAACAAGCACTTTAAGTAGGATGGTCTATTATCACTTTAATATCTGACAATAGACATCCACATTTATAGTAAAAAGAATAGAAGAAAAATATCCACATTTATATTTGATTAGTTGCTATATTTCAAAATGAATGACAAGGAACATATTCCACCAAGAATATTTTTTTCAATGCATTCCTCTGTTTGCTGTTGGTTTAGACTTGTTCATTGTTTTATATTATGACATAAGACTATCCATTTTTGTTACTTGTTACAATGTAGCTAAGAAAATCTCCTGTGAATAATGGGCTAAAAAAGAGATGCAATATTTATTTGTTGTTATTGATACTTACAATGGTTCAATTGGAATCTGTAAGATGATCAGAACTAACACGGACTGTCAACTAGTGAAAAATGACACGATGGGGAAAGTAGGAAAACAGACGCAGGTACAAATGTGGGGAATTCGGGGAGATAGCTGATGTGGTGAGAGTGAGTCAACTGACAGTAGTCAGTGCAGATGGTCAACCACAAGTGTAGTGAATGATTATTACAGATACTACAGAATCCATTTTCCAAATTTGGATACTTTTCTTATTTTCTATGGATGACAAAATATGGTTCCATGAGATGAACTGAGTTTTTCTACAATCTGATCTATTGTTAATTCTGATTCTATATCTATAAGACTAGTGAGTGCTTTGTTGTCTAACTTAATAGGATAATCAGAATGAGCTTTGTCTTCTAATTTGCTTTGTCCTTTGAATCTTTGAAACTATTTTTAAGCAGTCCTTACACTGATGATATTTTTGTTATTAACTGCTCTTAATTTTTTTTACTTATTTCACCACTCAAGATCAGAATATTTTTACTTTTGTTAAATCTTCAAGAAATTTAATAATAAATTGACCAACTAAAGGTGTTTTATTAATTTTAGATAAAAATTTGCATTTAAACTAGTCACACAATGATTCACAATAATAACTTTAAGAAATAAACATAAACACTTATGGATTGATCTAATATTTGGTAAGATTTGATTGAGACAGTGAAGAGGATGAATGATCAATATGTTGAAGCTTGCCAAAAGAAGAGGGTCGTTTTTATTTATCTCTGTGGCTTATTGATTCATTTAGAACAGGATTCTTAACCTTTTGATGACTCCAGACCCCCAATGGATTGTCCAATGGTCCCATACCCCCTTCACTTGACTATCGAAATAACCATCACCATTCCTTATATTAGTTGCTAGTATGACTTCCAAATATATCAACAGCTTGAATTTACTGTACTATTACATACTTCCAGCATTTGATTCCCATATAACCAAGGAGTATGGATACCCCTGGTTAAGAACCCCTAGATCTAGAAAATGGTAAGGACAATCAAGATATTCAGCTACTTTCAAGAATGATTTAAAGTTTGAGATAAAATTTTGTTTTCTTCACTGGAGTAAAAATGAAGAAGATATTTACATCCTTTTGCCCTTATCAATCATTGCTTATTGGTTGTTGGGACTTTTCCTCTTTTGCTTAGTGGACCAGAGAAAATCAGTTGATTAAGTTGGAATTATGATGATATTTTTGTTCTTTTTTAAGATGGAAATGAGAGATTTATGGTGGTGAATCATGACTCTTTTGTGTTTTCTTCTTCAGATGATCTATAGATCCATTAAATTACAATTAAATACAGACAGTCCCCAACTTACATAAGTGGATAATTCTGCAAAACCCTACAAAGGGTTTGTAGAGTTTTGCAAAATGATCCACTTACATAGCAACTCTAAGCAAATCTACATGTCAGAGACACTATATTATACAATATTACTGAATCACAAAGACTTAACATTAAAAATAGCTATATTAAAAAATAAGCACATAAGTCATATAGTAAAGCAATTGCTTACCATTTTGGAGGATCTGGATTTAATTCTGAGTTCCACACCTCCAGTTTTTTCAGGAAAACCAGATTCAAGCCTGGTTCATTAATTAAACTTATGCAAATATGGATCTATGTAAGTTGGGGATTGCCTGTAAAGGAAAGAAATTTAAGGATTTATGGAGTTAAATTTAGTTGAAATTTCATTTTCCCTCAAAGCATGGTTCAGATATGAAGTTAGCCAACTAACATTTGAACTGTGAAATTTTCTCTTTTGTACTCATTAGTAAATTTTGTATTTTAAATATTTTCATTTACATCACTACATTAATTTCCAAAATGAAAGCAAATTTGAGAGCCAACTTTCACATTAGCCCTGTCATCTGATTTTGAATTAATAGTTAATCATATATCTATGATATTATTGGTTTATTTTCATTTTAAATTTGATTTACTAAATTAATATCTTATATAAAATATTCATAAATAGAAATTTATATATTATATATTTAATAAGTTTTATTTTTATTTTTAATTTTAAAATATAATATAAATTAAAATTTATATTATATATTTAATAAGTTGATAGGTATTAAGTATTTATATCTTCAATTTATGAACACTTGTTTTACGAATTTTCACTTTAATGAATTGAACTATTTTTATAACTGATTTTTGATTAATTTTCACTTCTATAAAGAAATCATATCATCAATCAAGCCCAAGTCTACCTAATTGTCACCAGTGATGATACAGTATTTTCTAGGAAAAATTCAAAAAAAGAAAAAATTTATTATTTAACTGTTTGTATAATGTAAATAATATTAATATTTCGATAAAAATGTGATACATAATGTTCATAATAATGATGTATATCTCCAGCAAGCAACAAATTAATAAGCATACACCTTAACTAATAGAAAAATCAATCTCCTAAAATCTAAACTCTTTGTGATGCTAATTCTTAAAATATTTTATAGACATCAATTTTTATAAAAAATGACTAAAAGCATAGAATAAAAATGACAAATCAATTTTAAATTATGTTCAGATAAAATAACACTTGCCATTTAACTATTAACCACTTTACTTACTATTCATAATTGTTTATAAATACTAGTGAAAATCTAGTCCTTAAACAAGTACATAAAATTATTATTATTACATACTCATAAAAATGTTTTCAGCTTTCTTTGAATTTCATTAGTTCTAAATACACTATATTTCTTCATTAATGCATACAATAGAATAAGAATCCAATGCACAAATTTATTTCATATTTAAAAAAACATTAGCAACATTAAGAATTTAAAAATTTTAAGAGAAAACAATATATCTCATATAGCTATGATAAACAGTAAAATAGAATAAAGTGAATTAAGTAAAAACCCAATGAATTTTTCTGAGTATTATTAACATTAAGAAATTTATTAGTTTATTATTTCATATGACTCTGTGGATATTAGTACTCAAAGAAGCATATGAAACAGGAAGCCCAATTGAAGTGCCAAGTGTAACTCAAATGTGTGACATCATATTTAATCACATTGCAACTTTCCCCCCTAAAAAATCGTTTTTATTGACCCTTATAAGCCCATTCTCCATTTCAGAAGATTTTTCTCCAAATTTTTATGAATTTATACATGAATATAAGACAGTACATAAATGATTTGTTATTCATTATTTTATTAGAAGACATAGATACAATATTTTGAACTTAATCTACAAAAATGACATATATCTAGTAGATATTCAATTGTTATACAATGTTTTATAATTGACATATATAAAAATTTTTATGAGTTTGATATTATAAAGCTTTTTTATTAATTATTATATTTTACATTGATAAGTTGCTAAATTTTGCTAAAGGTCTAAAATGTGTTGAAAGTTTGAAAAGAATTGTAAAATACTAATTTAGAGTTAGAAAAATATAACTTGAGTAGTTGGATTAGTTATTCACTATTTCTATAATATATATCATTGGAGTAATTGATTATTATTTCATATGACTTTTTTGTAATTTATAATACATTTTAGGATTTATAGAAGATTGTAAAAGATAAATGTTTATTATTGCTGAATTTTATATATATTTTTGAGATCATTAAGAGATTGATTGAAAAAATATATAAGAATATCTTCAATTATTTGCATTAATATGATTTAGAATTTTCTATGATCATGACTTGTTAGCTGAAGTTATAACTTACCAATAGATTAAAATAAATTTTTTAACAATATAAATTTTTTGAACTTGCATAATTTAAAATATAATACAAAAGTTATTATTTATGAGAATTTTTGGAATTTAAAATTACTATACCTATAACAAGGTCTTGGAGAATATTTTTTCCTTTTCATATTTATTTTTATCAAATTATTCAAAAATCAGAATTTGCAAATCAAAATTTTTGCAAATCATAATTTATTTTAATAATTATGTGAACATAATTTGTGTCAGAAATTTTGCAAATTCTGAATCAAATAAAACATTTGTCAGTCAAATTAATGTCTTGAAATAGTGCTATTGATATGTATAAAGAAAATAACTTTATCTTTCTTTTAAATTACTTTTTTCATAAATTTCTTATAATAATCATTTAACAAATGAAAATTTTTCAATTTTTCCGAGAAAACTTGCATTTTTACACTTTTAAATTATAAATTCAAATTTATATATTTTAACTCATATCAATAATTTTTTCAAAGAAAGTTTTTGTAAAAATAAAGTAATAAAGACTGACTTGAAAAATTAACATAATTTCAATTGTAATATCTTAAAATCTTTCCTAACTTTACTTCAAAGGCCAAGAAAGACAATAATAGAACAATTTATACTTGATCAATCTCTTTCACTTTCTATTTCTTCATAAAACTTCTGAATAATAATCTAAAAAATAAAATATTATCACTAATGGAAATAATTAAAATTTTTTGATTATATAATTATATATTGTCATATTAATCAAAATATATTATTATTATTATGATTTATAAAGATAAATTCATGAAAAACATATGGAAAGAGAACAAAACATAAACCAAAAAATATTATTTTTTGGTTTGAGTTTTGTGCAATCTTGTTGAACTTTTATTATGAACAAAATATATATTTTAGCTTTTATAACAAGATTATGAAGAGTTAAAACAGAGTGAATATAATAAAAGTTAGTTATTACAATTCTCACAGGATCTCCCCATATAAATTCTAAGTTTGCATTCTTGTCATAGAGAAACAATAAGGGAGAGGGAACTCTAGTTTAGGCCTCTTCCTCTGATTAAAGGAGTTCTGGTTCTATCCAAACCAATGTATAAGCAGGGTATTAGGATTTAATTTTCTAGGGGCCCTGGGCTTGAGATAGTCAATATCCAAAATTTCAGATATGGATATCACTTTTTAACAATTACATAACTTGCATTGTGCCTTGGGATCCTGGGCTCAAGCCTTATTAGCTCTTATAGAGATCCAACACTTGATATAAGTTATTATTATGTTGATAATATCAAATATAAAAAATGCAGTAACATGAAAGATCCCTTTGAGGAACCAAGAAAACTCATGTCAATATTTAGCATTACATCATAAAAATGATTAGTACATTGTTATATTTCACAAGACCTCCCTTCTATAAATTCTAACTTTGTATCCCTGTCATGGAGAGGATAACAGGAGTAGGGAACTTTATATGGGCCCTTTTCTCTGGTTAAAGGAACTCTAGTTCTACTCAAACCGAGGTGCAAACAGGAACAGATCTAATTTTCCAGGATCATAGGTATTGATATCTGAAATCTCAGATATGGATATCTACTTCTTTAACAATTACATATTTTGCACTATTGTCCTTGGACCCTCTAAAAGTTGTGGTCCTGGGTTCAAGTTCTCTCAACTCTTGTATATCTGCCACATTATTATGCTGATAGTTGTATTGAGATAGAAAGATGCAGTAGCAGGAATAATCCCTTTGAGATACCAAGCAAAACTATATCATATTTAACATTACACAATTTTGTATTGGAAGATAAATAGGGTGGTGACTATTTTTCTTCCTCCAGTTTTTGAACCATTATGATTTTAAAAACAAATATTTGGATGATGACTTTTTAAGTAATCCATTTTATAGAGCTGAGACAGAAATAATGTTACCAGATCTTTCAATAACTGGGACATACTTTTTAATTAGCTTCTTCTGAGTCTTCTGTTAGCATCTCTGATGCCTATAAAGGGATTAGATCAACAGATTTTATTCTTCCTCTCTGTGGTTTCAGCTAGAGTTATACTATACTAAAATGATCCAAGGTCCTTTAACCTCTTCAATGAATTTGATGTGTATACAGATCAAGGAATTGGAACAAAAAAATGATAAAAAAAACAATTAAAAAAAATTCATTGCTGAGTTATGCAGTGGAGCTATCGCAGAGCAGTTTTTTGCATTTATTGTATGAAATACATACCTCTGATAATGGGTCGTAAATTTTTCTATTGCTGAAATTTGTTTTTAAATTCTGTTTTAAAGATAGAAAATGTGAATGGAATGTATTAGTTGAATTTGGATTATTTTTCATGGAATCTTATTGATTCTGCTTTCTATACTATTATATTTTAGTAATCTTATTTTGATTTTGGAGTGAGATAAATTTATTTTTGAAATTTTATTTAAATAAGGAATTTTAATATGATGAGCTGTAAAATTCATAAAAACAGAAAAAATTTTCCAATAATACAAAAATTTTGGTTAATTCTGTTAAAACAAATTATATTTTTACTTATTTGTTCATTTATTGCTTAATAATTTACAGATAATTTACTAAAATACATGAAAATCCTAAAGTAAACAACCTTGGGTTATAAAAAGGGAAATGTCACTTTTATTATTTTATGGCGGCCATTCGTTTCACAGTAAATCACAGCCAAGCCTACTTTACTGTGCTGCATATTGTATTAGGTGTAGTGTGTCAGTAAAGCATCTGGAGGCCAATTAAAGTAACATAAAATGTTATGACTGTTTTACCTGTTTACAAGGGTGGCCAATTTTCATGTAAGTCATGGTTTTGGTTATAAATTCAAAAATTATTGAAATGAAGGAAAAATATGACAATATTTTAATAAATTTATGTTACTTTTCGACTTTAATAAATTTATGTTAATTAAAATTTGCATAATCGTTTTTTATCAATAATTTTTTAAAATATCTGATTTTTTTCATTCATACCTTATTTTATTAATAAGATTTGCTGCTATCAAAAAATATTAAACATTTTGTTGGATGGCTAAGACTTCATATATAAAAATCATATTTTCTCCAATCTCATATAATGAATGAAAAGTTGTGAAAGAAATAAAATTTGAATAAATTTTATACATTTTTAAAATGACAATAAAAAACGTAATCTCACTTAATTTTCATGAAAATTTTTACTATTATAATTAAGCCTAATTAATATGCAAAAAAATTAAAAAAAAATTTTTTTTTAATTTTTTTGCATATTACTTAGGCTTAATTACAAAAAAGCCATGGCATTGAAGGAGTTAATATACAGTCATCTTCCAAAGTTACATCATAGGTTAGAATCAAGCCACATTATTATAGACAATATAAATCAAGACTGATTTTCTCAAAGACAATACAGTCAATTTCACTTAACTGGGACATGTAGTATCTGTGATAACCATTCACTACACAACCTTTTTTAAGAGTCAACTTTATTCATCTCTCTTTAGATTACAGTCCTTACACTTGTGATTGACCACCACACTGACTGCTGCCAGTCGACCGACCTTTACCACATCAACAATTTCCCCAATTTCCCCACACCTGCGTCTGTTTTCCTGCTTTCCCTGTCGTGTCATTTATCATTAGTTGATAGTCCATATTGGTTCTGATCATCTTACAAGATACATTGGGACTAATCCATTTTGGCCCAATTAAGCGGCTGCCCCAATTAAATGAATTAAAAATAAATTCTAAATTAAAATATATAATACATAGGTAATAAATAAGTAAACAAATAATAATTAGGTACCTATTTTAATGCTTTATATTAAACCAAAATACAGAAAATATTTGTACTATAAATAGTGAAGAAAATAATACATATATGATAAATTTTATAATCTCAAATTTTTAATTCTGCAAATATGCATCAAGTGTAGTCTGTCTTTTGCCTTTTGATTTTGGTACACAAATTATATCAGCAAGGCTACAATGGCTTGTATTAAATGGCTGGCTTTTAATTTTATCCAGCAAATGATGGCTTGTATTAAATGGTTGGCTTTTAATTTTATCCAGCAAAGCAAGTCTACAATGGCTTGTATTAAATGGCTGGTTTTTAATTTTATCCAGCAAGCAATTTTATATATTAAATGGCTGGCTTTTAATTTTATCCAGCAAAACAATTTTACTTGAAAGTGTAACTCCTTTTCTTGCATTCTCGGCAAATATTTAAAAATTTTAAATAAAATCAACACTGTAAATGAATATCGCTAGATATCAGCAATGAAATTTTATTTGAAAGTGTAAAATCATTTCTTGGCATCTTGGCAAAGATTAGTTTTTCTTGAAAGTGTAAAATCCTTTCTTGGCATCTTGGCAAAGATTTAAAAAGCAAAGCAATTTTATTCGAAAGTGTAAAATCCTTTCTTGACATCTTGGCCAAGATTTAAAAATTTTAAATGACACTATAAATGAATATTGCTAGGTACAGTAACGGTAGATTCTTAAGCAGACACATATTTGCCAAATGCACGACGATAGATAACTGATTCGCATCACGCTAGTGTTGCCAAATATTAGTGTAAATAGTGTTGACATACTTTCGAAAAATCCCTAAAATGTCAAAAATTGTTAAATTCCTTTTCTGCTACTGTCCCAATTAAGCGTTTAAATTATGTATTAGTCTATTAGTTTGGTTTCAGTTCTTTGAGATTTAGCCCAAAAAAAGCAGCTGCCCTAATTATACAGTGGCCCAATTAAGTGGAATTGACTATTAAAATATATAACTGATTCCAAAAATTATCAATTTTTGGTTCCTAGACCAAAAATTTTGATTAAGAAAACAGATATTTTTTACTTATGAAATATTTACAAAAAATAAGAAACATGATATATAAATAATCAGCTTGCATATAATTTGATACAAATATAGATTTATAACTACTGGTATATATAGTTATATAGTGAAAACTGACTTCACAACCACCTGTATAAGACGACCACCTGACGTGACAACCACTATTTTATGGGAACCAAATTTTTTCCCATAGAAATAATGCTATTTGACCCTCCATAAGACCACCACCTCTCTAACGCGACCACGACTATCATTTTTATAGACCAAATATAAAGTGAAACCATCTATGACGACCATAATTTTTTAACATCACTACTAATTGTCTATCTTTATTGCTTACATCAGTACCATTTTCTTTTAAACTTAAATTTTATTTAAACCAAACAACTACAATAGAAAAAACTGCACCGTAAACGAATTGACGTGAATCATGTAGTGTGTTGGAATAACGAAATCACGGTGTCATTTCTACTTTAATGTGATATCTTTTTAATATGCATGTTCCTTAGATTTGTATCTATAATATGATAATTAAATTTTGTATTAATAATCATAACTTGAAGCCTATGGTAAAGTAATATAGGAGAAATAGGGAAAGAAAACAATCACCGGATTTGGATGTTTTTGTTCTACGTAAGCATATTAATAAAATGTAATCTAATGTGCAATGCTATCACTGCATTGGATAAACATGGTTAAACCATGGGCTAAACCAAAAGTTAATTCCTTGGATTTAGAACAGTGAATAAAAATGGTTTAAGACAGTAAGAAAGGTCTTTCTGAATGAGCATTAGCACTCATGAAAAAAGTTTTCTCGGGGTGCTGGGACAGCCCAGCGATCCCCGTCCTTCACTATCCAGCCTCTCTCCTTGGGTATGAGTGCAGCCTGTGATTGGAACTGGCCCTGTTCCTTAGTAATCTTCCTGATTGGAAAGGGACGTAAAATATGTAGAAGAAAAAAAAGAAGAACGAGCATTAGCAGAAAAATTTAACATGGAGAAAACACAGATCCACAAAATATTGTGAGCGTTAGCAGAAAAATTTAACGTGGAGAAAACACAGATCCACAAAATATTGTTTCAAAAAGAAATTCTGACTAAATAGAGGAACAATGGAAATCGCAACCTTACGTGAATGACACCCTGCAAGAAACATGTTTAAGAATTAAACTGGCATCAACAATAGAAAATAATAAAATATTGTTGTCTCAATTAAACGAAATCGAACACTGCTTTGCCATAGAAATTATAAAAAATAAAAGTAAAATTATAAAAATATACTATAAATAACAATGCACTATTGATAGTTTTTTCCATATTAATTAAATATGTTGTATTTTTTAATAAATGATAAACTGTTATAAATTGTAACAAAAACATACATTTTGATTTTATTAAAGTGTAATCATTTTGTTTCATTTAAACATGTTGTATTATAATTAACTGCATAAATAAAAGCAAACAATAAGCCAAATAAATAAGATAAATCGTTTATTCAAAAACGTTTTCACCTGGTCTGTATTACAACTGAGGCAGGCTATGTGGATAGCCAAAAACGTTTTTGAATAAATGATTTATCTTACTTATTTGGCTTATTGTTTACTTTTATTTAATATCTAAAATAAGAAGATTTTCATTATTCATTATAAACTGTATAAGCTGACCATCTGTATAAACGACCAGTTTTGTTTGGAACGGGAGGTGGTCGTCTTATACAAGTTCTACTGTAATTATATAGATTTATATAACTATAATTATATAAATTAATGAGTAATATCAATATAAATTTGTAAGTGAAAATAAGAAATTGAAACATTTTCTGTTTTAAGTTTTTTTTATTAAGAGATTATTATTTTATTATAAGAGAAATTTAACTGAACTATTTGAAATCTCTATTTCATGAAATATTTTTAAAGAACATGTAAATTCCAACCAAGTGATCATATAAGAGATGATATAAAAATAATAAAAAAATTGCAAAATATTGGAGATTGAATCTATATGCTCAAGTTATGTTGATGATGTCTTACCAACTACATTATTAGAGCATTAAGAATAATCTATACTCCAAATGAACCTAATAAACTTGCCAAATTTAACCCTTGAGACACACAACAGAATTTTAATTCAAAATTCCGTTGTGTCTCAAGGGTTAAATTTGGCAAGTTTATTAGGTTCATTTGGATTAAAATTCCCTTGAAGTTTGGATTGTAAATTTGTGTAATTTATACTCATTACTAATTGATAAGTTAACATGCAAATATGTAGGTTTCTAATGATGATTTTAAGAAAATTAAGGAACTGCATAATAGATATTTGATTATATTTACTCTGTTTTAAATCTCTTGTTAAGAAAGCAGGAATATAGATCTCTCCTTATAAAATTTCAGACCTTTTCAGTTTTCATCTCATAATAATATTCAACAAAAATATTTTTGATATTTATTAACAAATTTTCATGATAATCTATGTAAACACTATAGTAATAAAAGAAATGATACAAAGCAATATCAAATCTCTTTGTATTGTTTCTTCTATATATCAAAATTAAAATATATATCAAATCTTTCATAATTTTCCAGATTATTTATTTAATATTGCAAACTTTTTATTCTACATTTAAAGTTTAAATTAGGAAATGAGTTTAGAAATAATAATAATAATTGTAGATTAAATGAAAATATTTTAAAAAAGTTTTTACTTACATTTATTTATTTATTTTCAATCTATTAATAAATGAAATATTTTTTGAAATCATCTAAAGGATATTCTGTGGAATAATATTAGATGCAGCAGACTTTAGTTCTATTTTTTGCAAACCTGAAATGATTATAATTAAAGCATTTATTGTTATAGGTATTTAAAAAATATTTTTTATATTGAAAGCATAATCTTATATAACATCATAACTTTTATTGTTAAAATTGTAATAAAAATATTTAACTTACCTAACATTTGTTGTAAAAACAGCAGTAGTTTATTTGTAGATAATATCAGAAAATAGATCAATCAGAAAATAGATGATATTAAATTACATATAATTCTCTATTCAATATCTTCAATCAATATTTTAAAATGTAAAATAATTGACTATCATTATATTATTCAAGTTTTCACAATTGTTTTCTAAATTAAATATTTAAGTAAATAAAAGAAAAAATAAATTATAGCTCTTGCTTTAGTTATAATGAAACCATTTTTATGCTTATTTTATTTTTCTCTCAATGCATTTTTTTCTGTCTTGAATTTAATGAAATTTTACTATAATTTTATTTCTAATATTTCTTAAAGAGATTTTAAATTTGCTAATTATAATATCAGACAGTTTTTAATTGTAATGTAATATTAGTATTTTGTACTGCATTATTTAAAATGTTCTTAATATTTTTTTTTCCTCTATTTTATTCATTCTGTCATTTTCAATTTGGAATTTATATAATAATATTTGTAAATTATTTTAATTAAATTTTTATTAAAATGTGTAAAAGAACAACATAAAAATTTTGAATGATTTTACAATATTTGTTCTAAACATTAAAGAAATAATTGGACAGCAAAATTTATGATGTCATCATCAATAATTCTATCATATCAAAAATTTGATCAATAAATAAATAAATAAATTTATTGATACTTTATAAACATGATATTCAGAAAAAAAAATCATGGATTATTTATAAATTTTTCAATAAAATTTTTCTTAAAGTAATTAAAAATTTTAAATAAAAAAAGCATTGTTAAAAGTTAAAGCAAAAATGAAAATTCATAATTATAGTCCATAAAAATTAAATGAGAAAATTACTATATGATATCTGAAGCAGCATTTATCTGTTTATTTTTAATATAATCTTTAAATATATTTCATTTGTAATTGTTTATTTATTCTAATTCAATTAGGTGAGAATGATGAAATACAAGTATACCCTGTTTAATGATACTCACTGAACATATTTTCATTGTAACATACAATTTTACTACCCATCCCCTACTATAACAATCACTGCTGCACCATAGTGTACTGATGATGGCATTTAAAGTTTCTATAGTTTAAAAATTGACAATGAGGTGCAATCTGAAGTGGTTGATACTAAGCAGTAGAATGAAATAAATAAACTCACTTGCCAGGACCACAAAAAAACATAACTTTAATAAGAAAAGTACTTTCAGACTAAACTGTCCATTTTCAGTTCCATAAAGAATATATTCAAGCATCATTTTTAATTTAAATTACATTACATTACATTATCAGCTATGAAATGATAAGAAAATACAAGTTATATAAACAAAAAAAACTATAAACTGATGTTCAATTATATATTCTTTATGGAACTAAAGATGGATATTTTAGTCTAAAATATTTTTCTTATTGAAGTTATGTTTTTATGGTTCTGGTAATTTATCAGATGGTAATTTTGTTTTTACATTTCAAGATAAAAAGCAATTCATTTTTTAAAAATATAAAACAAAATGTATATAGTGACCATAGTTTCTTGATTCAAAACACAGATTTTTTCACTTTTTATAACTTGTTCAAAACTGAGATACATTTTACAACTGATATCAAAATAAATTTTTTACTGTCAAATGTAAAGAAATTATTGCTAAATAGATTAAAAATAATGTGATTTTCCAGCATTAATCATTATTCAAAACATTAAAAGATAATCAGTAACAACACAAAAAAATGATAGAACAAAATTAAAATAAATCACACAAAAAAATTTCATTGCAATTAATGAAATGGGAAATGCATCTAGCACACAATGATTATAAGAAGTACGAATCTTGTGTCCCAGGTAAGTGTATAATAATCAGCAATACCGTAAACTGGGGTGACTTTGGCCCAATTTTGGAAATGTGTTTCTGTTTTAAATTTATCACCAATTTTTAAAGATGTAACAAAAAGCAATAAAAATATAAATAAACAAATGTTTTTTATGACATCTTTAAAAGTTGGTGATAAATTTAAAACAGAAACACGTTTCCAAAATTGGGCCAAAGCCACCCTAATGGGCCTAAGTCACCCCAGTTTACGGTATATGTTTAGTGACCAGAATCATTGAAGACCGAAGAAATTTAGTGTAATTAGAAATATTAGAGATTGTCATATATACATTATACAATAATCCTCAACTCTGCCATTTATCAATGTATTTTTTTAAGTAACAGTGCAGATCTATATCAAAACATTAAATAATTATTCTTTGCATAGTATAAATTTAAAATATGAAATAATGAATTAATTATACATTATTTTAACATTTAATAAACTATGGGAATTTTATATTGCACATTATTTAAAAAGTGTTATATTTACTGTCAGGAAAATTCAATTGTATTAATTTTTGAAACAAAATTGTATTTAATAAATATTAATTGAAATTTAAAATAACATTGTAAAATATGTAATATAATAACATATAATATATGAATATATATTAATAATAATAATAATAATTAATATATAAACAAATTATAAAATCTTGCATAAAGGGAATCCATTTTACCTCAGTTAAAGATGTTCAAGCGAAAACGGAGAATCTCCTGAAGGGCCTTCCAGAAACCTCATTCCAGGAATGTTACCGGCAATGGCAGCACCGAATGCAGAAGTATGTGAATGCTGAAGGATACTACTTTGAAGGTGATAACATCACAAAGGACTAATTCTGTAAGTACACTGATTTATTTTTATCACAATTAAATTGTTCATTGCATTTTTATTTACTTTTAATTAAGAATGTCCATTGCAAACAAAAGATGTTAGAATTCCTAGCAATGACTTCATTTACATAATATATTCAATTAGAAGTTTCATAAAATTTACATTAATATAAAATAATTATTGTTCATCAAACTTTTACATTACAATAATAATTATTTTTTATTCAAATTTGATTTTAATTAACAAATTTAATATATCCTTGATTCTAAGATGCCAGTGATTTATTCACATAATTTTCTCTTTCTGATAGACATATGAAGCAGAAAAATTATCCAAATTTTGTCATAAATTTAGAATAAAAATACTATAAAAGTCCAGTTATAAGGAAAAGCATATTTAAAATATCTTTTTTTTTTTTTTTCTTTTGTATGGCAAGCTTGGTGGCTAAATTTTTATTGCCCCCTTTCCACTCAAATAGAGTACTAAGGGAGCCGTAATGGGCCAAAATTAAATGCAAAAAGTAGAAGCAGCAAAGAACCATTCTAACTCAACTTACATTATGAGTGTGTGAGAGTAACCATGTATAGAGGAGTAATAACAACCTATTCTATGTTAAGTAGAAATTAAGTACTATGTTATTAGAATTCTAGAACTATGTTAGTAGTATATCTAGAAAATATGTTAAGAGGAAAAAGTTAATAAAAGACTTATAACTATGTTAATACCTAAAACTAATTTTATATTTTTTATTTTATTTTTACTTTTTTTTTTAATTAAATAAAATGTTAGTGTGTTAGTAACTTAGGATTAGACTTATATCTATAATGCTTCATATAATCATTTATTTATTTATTCAATTATAAAGTAAAATCTATTTTTAAATCACTGAATATTTTTTGAAAAAACTGTTAAGTATAAATATTTTAAAGATCATTTTATGATGATAAATAAATATATAGTAGAGCATCGTATATCTGAACGTAATTTTCAATTGTGATATGCAACAGGTCTCCACCAAGGGAGAATCTAAGTGTCTGTTATGTGCATTAAACTATATTGCTTTTATAATTAGTTTGTATCGAGTATTGGTGGAGACCTATTGCGTATCACAATATAAAACAGTTCAAATTATCAAACTTGTTTAATATCATAAATGTGAATGGAACAAGGATAGCCAAACTCATTTGAAAACATCATGCACTAGTGCATACTGGTTTAGGCTGGACAAGTACAATAAAACATATTTATTTGAAACTTGTTTTGTATCTTTTACATTGTTTTTTTGTTATTTTTCTATCAGATCGATTATCCGAAAAATCGTTTATCCAAATACCCATGGTCCCAATTAGTTTCAATAATCGACGCTCTACTATAATAAGTATAATATATTTATTCATTTAGAACATTAATAATTTAGTATATTCTGAAATATTATTTTTGCAAAACAAATAAATCTCAATTGTTTGAAGTGAACACGGCCAATGATATCTCAAAATTATCAAAAGCTCAAATTGTATTAAAAAAAAATATGCTGTCGTGATTTGAAACTTAGTTGATTAGTAAAGTTTTTAATGCATATTTATTAATTGATTTAGAATAACTTTATGCATAGCTTTTTAACACTTCCTATTTTTATCAATAGTCTTTAATACTCATATAGCTCACGTAACAGGAAAAAGTTTTTTTACTAATTAAAATGTTTTCAAATAATCCTAATCTAGCCAAATTTCCCCCAGCGGTTTATTTTAGAATTAACTGCCAAGACAGAAGGTATTAGTAATACCAATCAGACCTAACCTACATATTCTGATATCTCCACTCCCACAAGAAAGAAAGTATGGGAATAGACATACCACTGACGCACCTCAGCCATCGGGAAAAACCAATGGAAGATACGTCATTGAAGAAAAACCAACAGCTGAAGTGCACCGGAGGAGGCAGTTTGCCTGGAAATAAGAATCTATTCACACAATCACATTTACTCTATGCCATTAGCATATATCTGATGAAATTGGAAATCTAACACCAAATAAAGCAATCAAAAACAATAGAAACAGAGATAAACAATTAGAAACCTGCTAGAATCAAAAGAAAACTACTGAAAAATCAAAAAGTAACTAAATAGTAATAAGAAACACCAGGAAACAGCTGGAAATACAAAGAAATGAAAGTACTAATGCAAATTAAAATCAAATAGTTCAAGGAAATACTACAGAAACAAACAACCCTAGATAAATCAAATCAATTGAAAAAACAGGTGGAAACATCATAAAAACTTTGGAAAAGCTAAAGTCAACTTTAATTAGTGAAGAAACAAAAAAAACAAAGTAATATCAAAAGAACAAAAGAGAATGAAAGAAAATCCCAGAAATTGTAAGCAATAATAACCCTGCAAAAAGAAATGCAGAAACCTATTGGAAGAACCTCAACAAGAGAAAAGTCAAGGGACACCAATAACAGCCATCAAGGCTGTTATCGGTGTCCCTTAGCTCCTGGCTGGTGTCCTTATTTAAAATATCAATAGCACAAAAAATATGAAAGCATGCCAAATTTCAATTTCTTAAATAAAAGCTAATGCTCTAGTATTAGAAGTTTCTGATTATTTTTAGTTTGGTATTAACTATATAATACACATTTTTTATTACCTATGGTTTGGTAAAGATAAAATTAAAATATGACTTTCCTAAAGCATAATTTTGAATTAAAAAAAAAATCATCAAATTTGATCAAATTAATTTGTATATCTCAAAAAATGATAGTTGTTTTTTTTAATAATGTTATAAAGACTGTTGTTACACTCTTCATAATATGTAAATTTTATTTAAATCAAATATTCATGAAAATTATCATGCTCATAAACATGACATATCCAAAGATTAAACATTTTCGATACCCTTGTATTTTCTAGTGGATTCTAATAATATACCATACATAAATTTTATCCAAGTTGAATGAAATTTAAAAAAATATGTCTCATCAACTATGAATATGTTTTAATTACAATAATAATATTGATCCCGTATTGATCATTTCCAATAGACTTGATTTGCCGGTCAATTTCAGTAATACACATGGATTTCATTTAAACTGAATAATATTTATGTTGGGAAGAGCTTACCTGATCCAGTATCATTTGCTTTCAAGATGAATTCTGAATCAATGTTACCAAGAAAGAATTAGATATAAGTTTTATAAATTATTAAGAAAAAATAAGTAATACAGAATATTTGCAGAAGAAGAGAGATTAAAATAGAGAAGAAAATAAATACTATATAATGTTTTGAAACTTTTATTGATATATCATTCTGAAAATATATGACTTTCACTATAAAACAGAGAGTAGGCCACCAAATCTAAGAGCATCATCATTGCAAAAAAGCAACTGTTGAGTGTGTTACTTGTATGTTGTCTTGGAGACTGTGAGTGTTTGTCAAGTTTATGTAATATATGATGTTATCCATCTATTGGATTTTTATATTCTCCAGTTGCTGTTGTTAGTGGATAAGACAAGCATTGCTCAATTTATTGACAATGTTATGCATTGTTTATAATAAGTACAATTTTTTGCTCTTGCAATTATTTTATATTTAATTGTTAATAAAATTATTAATTATACTTTCTTTTTTGACAGGTGTTACTTCTACTATAATATAGTATTGTCCACCAACATATTATGTTGGTGGACAATGGCCCGACTGCTTCAAAATAACAGAGTCACTGTTGATTTTCAAATATTTGGATTTTTTTTATTTTAAATCAGCATCTGAGGATCGTGAAGTAATGATTGTTACTGGAGGAGAGCCAGCAACCAAGCAGGCAGTCTGTTGTTATGAGAGATATTGTTCAGACAAGAAACATAAGATGGATAAAGCTAATTTATATACTTTTCATTTCTTTCAGGAATAGAAGTAGTCAAATAAACTTGTATAATGGTATTTGATTTAAATAGTAAATTTTTTTATATCCATATATTCTTAATTCAGAATAATCAAATTCATGATATAATAAATTCAAATTAATTTCAAATAAATATAACATTTATTAAATTTATTATAATATTTTTCCATCTTATTAAAAATTATGAATATCATGATTATAATAAGTTAGTAACTCACATAGACCTTATCATATTCATAAACAGTAGTAAATAAATAATAAAACACAGTACTCCTCGAGTTATAAATATTCCTACTTGACCAAAATTTCATTTTCAAATTTCAGAAAATTTCAACAACTTTACAAGAATTTTAAACATTATATAGCAGAATGCTCTAACAATCAATATAATGTAAAATTATAGTTAGTTAATATATTACAGCAATATTTCAACATGGCAGAATTACATAAAAAAATCCTCACTTTATAATTGGAACTTTTTATTTAAATCAGTGATATAAAAATTTCTAATGGCCTTTTTGTGAAATATGTTATAAAATACTATATATAAAATTATTTCAGTACTTTTAGGGAATAAATAATATCAGAGTTACAAACAAAACTTATATACATTTACTTTAATTTTAATCATTACACAAATATTAAAATTATCAATTATTACCTGTAAATGACCTAAAGATGAAACATGTGTTCCACAGCAAGTATTTGAATCTATTCCTTTAATATTTACTACTCTGATAAGTTCAGTTTGATCATCAGGAAGTTCTAATCTTGTTCTTACCTAAAAAATTTTAAATAAAAAAATATAAGAATTATTTTTGATACCAATAAAACTTGATATAGACAGATTAAATAAAATCCTTCAATGTTTATATACAGATAAAATTCTGTTATAATGAAATCCATGGGACTGTTGCCTCATTTCATTATAACTATATTTTGTTAAAATGGAATTTCACATTTTTTACATTTTACTAAATTTATCATTATAATACTGTACTGAGGATTTAATTAATAAAGGAGCATAAACCAGAGATTTAAGGCAGTGACACACTGCATACGGGACAAAGCATAGTAGTGCAAAGCGAATATAAAGGAACTTTTGCTGTAGCCTGTCTACATTGTACTGTAGTAGTTGCCACATTAATTTCTCATGTTTTTTTTTAATAATCATCTTTCATTTATAAATTTTTGATTTAACTTATAACAGATTATCACTGCAGTTTTAAAATAAATTAGAAATTAAATAAATTGTTTTTATTTAATTTTTACGTTGCAATTTGTTTGAAGAAGAAAGAACACAAACATTCAAATCAATATAAAATACCTCTATTTAATTTGTTTTTAAACAAAGTCGGTAATTTTTGTTTGGACAAATCTTTTCACTGCTGAATTTAGTAAGAAATTTTGTATACCATTCAGATGCTTGTAAACATCATCACTAACATTAGTATAAATTGATAAAAAATTTTGTAATTTTTGTACAGTAGCTAGTGCTTCAGACAAAGTAACTTTGGATTCTGTAGGCTGGTTTATAACTTTCTTCATCTGTAGATTCCTCTTCTTCACTTGCATTCACAACTTGGCATATCTATGCAACACTGAACAATTTCAGCATCCATGAATTCATGTGAAATTAGAAGATCCTGGTCTATGATGACAAAGTCGTTAAAGGTTGCATTTGAAGGAACATCGGTAATTGCAGTAATTGAGTTCCATAAATCATCAATGTCCACAGCCTCTTCATGGTCATCTTGATTAGCCATAGAAAGCTGAGACTGCATTATCCATGTTTTATTCCACAGGTTTCAAAGGTTGACTTTATAACTTCCCACCATGCTGCAGCTGCCATTTCGATTGCTTCTCTTATATCAATTTTTTTTTCAGTGAGAACTGAATTACAAGAGACACAGGTGTTAACTAAAATTTTCTTAGCATATTCCTTTGGTAATTTACTTTAAAAGTTCGATTAATTCCTAGATAAGAGGTGAAGGATTGCAGTACCGTTGGGGATAGATACTCTGCTTGAATGTTCTCAAATTGTGAAAGGAGACTGTGTGCTGAACAATTGCCTATCAATAACAAAATCTTATGTTTTTGTTTCTTCATTTTCTCATTGATTTCTGCCAACCAGTTACTAGAAATATCCCGAGTCATCCAAGCACATTTGTTGGCTTTGTAATGGCACAGCAAAGAAAAAGCATTTTTCAAGCAATCTGGTTTTGCATATTTTCCAATGATCAATGGTCGTAATTTCTCAATTCCTGCTGCATTGCAGCATAAAAGTACAATTAATTGTTGTCATGATTTTTCCCACAACGACAAGGGTCACCTTTGATAGCAAGTGTCTGATGTGGTAGCAATTGATAAAAAACTCTGGTTTCATCAGCATTAAAGATGTCATTGCAGTTGTACAAGGAAATGAGTGTCTTGCTTCAGCTCTCCACTTTTTCAATTGGAGCATTGGCTTCTCCACAAATAGCTTTTGCGACAATCCCATAACGATAACAAAATCTATTTAACCACCCAACACTTGCCTAAAAGTCATGATGCCAAGGAATTTAGCCATATATCCTTCACTTTCTCTTGAATAAGGGGGCCACTGACAGGACATTCCTAGACAATGTGTTTTCAAACCAAATACTGCTTTATCCACATCTTCATAAACAGCACTATGCATTCTCTTTTGCTGAGGATCCATTTTCAAATTTCTTGCACTCCCCTCTATTTTACTGCAATCTTTTAAAATTGCTGATAAAATTGATGGACTTTTTCCATATTCACAGGCACTTCTATCTTCTTTTTTCCAAAATTGACAGCAGCAATAATGTTTAACTTTTCCTTCAAAGAAAACTAGAGACTTTTTTGTTTGAACATGAGTGCATATGTTAGAATCCATGATTCTACGAACATATACAGTAAAACTATAGGCTGGTCAGACACTCAGATGTTTAAATACTACCGCTCGCTTCGTAAACATTTCACTCCTCAGGAAAGAGACTTGGAATATTCCTGAGGAGTTAGCTGCATAGAGACCATTATATTGTAGAAGGGATCAAGGAAGTTTCTGGAACAACTCAACAGAAATTTTGTTATACAGTGATATTTTTGAATGTTAGGGTTTCCAGAAAAGATTTGTTATAGTGAATTTTTTGTAATAACAAAATTTAATAACAATGAATTTTTTTCTTTAAACAAAATTCTTCTAGCATTGTCTCTTATGGGTTGCGTGCAGGGGCTTCATTATAAATTGTTATGTCAAAAATTCCATTAAAATGGTATGCATTATAACAAAATTTTATCTGTATAAGATAATGTTACAAATTTAGAATGATAATTGCTAAAATTTCATATCAATGTTAATCTATTTTTTACAATAATTTCCTTTCTAATTAAATAAAGTACTACACACAAAATCAAATTATATATTTAAAAGTTAAAATATGCATAAAATTTTCTTGTAAAAGATTATGAGAGAGTACTGTTTACTTTTTCAATAATTTTGTGCACTGTTTATTGGAGAGCAATTATGTTAATTAGAATAAATATGATAAATATTTAAAATATAATAAAACTAAAAACAAATAAAAAAAATATATAATAAACCTCTTTCAATTCTTCAGCATCATGATTATACAAATTTATAAATACTGGTATATTTTCTCTGATTTTTTCATTCAAAACCTCTTCTAATTCAATTAGTTTATCATCAGTTATGTTAGGAGTATCTAATTCAATATAACTAATTTCTTCTCCAAGATTCCATGATGAGGTAGGAAAATTATACATATTTTCAGCAATAGCAGTTATTAAATGCTGAGCTAAAAGTTAAAAGTATTAAAAGATTAAAAGAAATATTTTTTAATTATTTAAAATCAAATCATTAATTATTTAATGATATTAAATAATTAATGATTTGATTTTAAAATGAATTCAAATTTTAAACTAGAAAATCTTAATTAAAATCTTAAATTTATAATAAAATTTGAAAATATTTGCTAAATCTTATTTTAATTAACAAGATTATTAAAATCTGTTCAATAATAAATTTATTTATATATTAATATTTATTTTGATCTTGTAATATGCTTATTATTTAACTAGAATGCATTATCCTTAATATAAACAATATTATTTCCAGAATTTTTGAATGAAATTAATATTTAAACCAGGTTTAAACTATAAATAGTCAATTTCAACAAACCTGTATGTTGTTGCATATGATCAAATCTTCTTCTCCAATCTACTTTTAAATGCACTTCTTTACCAGGTTCAAAATATTTATCAATAAAATGAATAGCCTTATTTTTTCTTCTAACAACACGAATTACTGGGATATCATCAATTGTTCCTCTATCATCAGGCTATAAGAGAAAATCAGAAAATGAAAAATTTATATAAATTTCAATGTGATTTCATAATGATAATTTCATGTTAATTCATAAGGTTTTCAAAAATTGGCTATATCAAAATCTAAAATTTCATGTTTTCTGAATTATGTTTGTACATTATAAATTTTATGTTTCATTAAAGAAGTTTATATTTTCTCTTAAAATTGGAGATAATGAAATTGTTATTTGGAAAAGAAATTGTTTCTTATAGTATTACATCTTTTTAATTCATTCATTTACAATTTTTTTGTCTACCAAAAATATTTGAAATTAGCAGAGATTATTTTAAACGTTTGAATGTTTTTATAATATATTCAGAACATTATTATTATTGATAGATTTGTTATTTTAAAACTTACAAAAACAATATAAGGATGTAATAAAAAATTTTATAATAATATATAGTACAACTATTACATACTTATATTACAATTATAAATTTTAAAGTAACAAACTTATTCATAATGATAACTTTCTGAATAAGAAGTTCCTAACTTATGCAAATTTAACTGTATATAAAAAATTTTTTGCATAAAAAAATATATTAAAAATCAACTTTATAATTTAGTTTAAAATGAATTGGCTTGGCAGTACTCATCATGACTGAATATATATAAAATAAAATGCAGGAAATGAATTTTTGATTTATAATGTATAATGCAAACATATTCAGAAAATGTGAAATTTAATTTAGTATCATCGTTTATTGCATTTCATTTTGTATTTAGTTTAGGATGAAATATTGCAATTTTATTTAATGATATTGTAACAATTATTATGGTACTATTGTAGCAATATTTATTTATTTTAATATACACCACAGAAGAGAATCCTCTCCAAATGTAGCCCCTTTAAATACAAAGAAACACCATAAAATTATAACTATCATACAGTTAACATTATTATCAATAACTTTACTATAATAATTAAATCTCAATATTAATGTTATGATATGTTATAAGAACTGTCATATGACAAATTATATTATTGTATTATGATATATCTCCTACTTTGTAGATAAGCTATACAAGCAGGATATATTTTTTTTTATTTTATGTAAAACTGTCTTACGTAAGTTAAGGAGCTCCTATATAATACAGTTTATATATGAGTTATTTAATGGAGAATACAAGATATACAAGAGCTCCTGTATACCCCGTATTCTCCATTTTAAATAAATTCAAAATTAGATGGACCATTTATTATAAAAATGGTATAAGTCCATTTTTGGAAAAAATTAAGAAAACAACAATTTAGTATGAACTTTTACTTATAGACAATTTACAGTTTACATATATCAAAATTTCTATATGCTTCAATCAATTGAAAATTTGTTGGTAAACAAAACAGCACAATCATTTATTATGAAAGTAGAGCAAGTCATTTCCCGTAGTCTAATTAAACACTGGGTAAGCTAAGGAGTAAAACTGGGTTTAATGAGTCTAACTGTAAAACTGCACTTTACAATTAGTCTCATCATGTAATATGAACATCTAATTTATAAAAAAAAAATCTATAATGACCTCTGCACCTTATGCTCAAACATTATACTGTATATGCAGAAATGTACAGACAAGTTATCTACATATGATTCCAAAATATACTTCTTGTTATGAACTACTAAATTTAAATTGTTAATTTTCATTCTCAATTCTCATTGAATAGTCACACTATAAAAATAAAATAAAATTAGCAGAAGTGCTCCATATACTACTTTATATAAAATATCTATGAAAGAGGCAGAATTTAAAACTCCAAATTTATCACAAATCAGATGAGGAAGACCACCAAGATTGGGAAATACAGCTAGGCCTCGATTAATGCGATATTTAATTAGTGCAACTTATAAAAATGATACCATTTTTCACTTAGTGCGAGCAAATATTTGATTAAAGCGAGTTGTAAGCCAATGAACTAGTCTTACTAACAAAGCTCCGCCTCCTTTTATGATGTCCATTAACAAATAGTCTTATTAACAAAGATCCATCTCCTTTTATGATGTCAATTAACAAATGTCTTACTAACAAATGTCCGTCCCCTTTTATGATGTCAATTAACAAAAAAAAATGTCCATCCCTTTTATGATGTCAATTAACAAATTAATATTAATTTTCGGTTAGTACCATTTTATGATGTCAATTAACAAATTAATGTTAATTTTCAGTTAGTAAAACTGAACGAGGAGCAGTCCAAGAACAGTCGCTTGGCTTTGAAGGGGTGAAACATCAGAAAGATGGGCTTTTTGCCGTTCAAATTTTCGGTTAGTAAAACCGAACGAGGAGCAGTCCAAGAACGGTCACGGCTTTGAAGGGATGAAACATCAGAAAGATGGGCTTTTTGCTGTTAAAGATTTTGAAGGGGTGAAACATCAGAAAGATGGGCTTTTTCTGTTAACTGTGCTTTGAAGGGGTGAAACATCAGAAAGATGGGCTTTTTGCCATTAAATGTTTAACATTACTGTACTTTTGAAGGGGTGAAACATCAGAAAGATGGGCTTTTTGCCATTAACTGTTTTGAAGGGGTGAAACATCAGAAAGATGGACTTTTTCCGTTAACTGTTTGATTAGTAAAACCGGATGAGGAGCAGTCCAAGAACAGTCACTTGGCTTTGGGACAAGGAGCAGTCCAAGAACAGTCACTTGGCTTTGAAGGGGTGAAGATGAGGAGCAGTCCAAGAACGGGTCACACGATTTTGAAGGGATGAAACATCAGAAAGATGGGCTTTTTGCCCACACGAAGGGTGAAACATCAGAAAGATGGGCTTTTTTCCGTTAACTGTTTAACATGGACGAGGAGCAGTCCAAGAACAGTCACACGATTTTGAAGGGGTGAAACACCAAGATTATTGGATTTTGCTGATAGCGATTTAACATTATTATTATTCAGCTTTATCATTTTTGTCATTAGCTATTTAACATTACTATTATTCAGCTTTGTTATCGTTTACGTTAGCTATTTAACATTATTATTATTCAGCTTTGTTATCATATAGACCGTTAGCTATTTAACATTACTATTATTAGTAAAACACCAGAAAGATGGGCTTTTTGACGTTAGCTATTTAACATTACTATTATTCAGCTTTGTTATCGTTACATACAGTATCCATTAGCTATTCAACATTACTATTATTCAGCTTTGTTATTGTATACATACAGTATAGTACAGATTTTTCTCTTTTAAATCTACTATCATATACATACAGTATAGTACAGAATTTTCTCTTTTAAAAAGTAGTATCGTATACTTACAGTATAGTACAGAATTTTCTCTTTTAAAAAGTATATCATCATATACATACAGTATAGTACAGAATTTTCTCTTTTAAAAAGTATCAATGGATAAAAAAGCAAGATCACTTCTGATGATAAAACAGGAAACGAAAAAAAGAAGAGGTTAGTGATTATGCTACAAAGGCGCTCTCTGTCCCGCATTATATTACGATAAAAATGGTCACCCTAGAGGATGGTATGAGATGCGATTCCTGGTAAGTTATTAATTTAGATCAGCGTTTCTAACAAGGAAACGAAAAAAGAAGAGGTTAGTGATTACGCTAGAGCAAAAAATAGAAACAAAAAAAAGAAGAGGTTAATGATTACAATAGAGCAAAAATGGATGTGATTGACTGACATAAAAGCTGCACTCAACTTCTGCTTTCAATTTGGCAGTTGGTTTGCTGATGGTATGAGACGCAATTCCTGGTAAGTTATTAATTTAGATGATGAACAACAATGTAAAATATGAAAATAAATATTTCTTAAACAGTTAGTATTGTGGTTATTCATCATGAGGTTGGCTAATGGCCAGAATCTCACAAAGCAAGAACTAATTACCATATTTTACATATAGTTAATACTTCGGTTAGTATGAATTCGAATAGTGCGAGAAATTCATGGGACTCATTATTCGCACTAATCGAGACCTACCTGTATTACACTTAATATTTTTTATGAAAATACTAGACCTATTACATCCAAAAAATATAAGAATATGATGTAGTTCTTGCCTTGCATACCTCCTATATATCATGAATATTTCAAAACACTTCCACATAACAATTCAAAATGAAAATCATCATTTATTTTAAACTTATAAGCATAATATAATTTAACAATAAATAAATACATTTTGTGTCTTATTCTTATTTGTAAACAAAACCAAACTAAAACATAGCTTAATTCAAATAAAATTGAAATTTAAATTATTAATTACTACTTAATAATTATGAAAATGGTGTAAGTCCAATTATGGCTCAAAAAAATATATGGTTTACTTAATTCTTATAAAAACCATTTGTATAACAAATATAAGTTTAAATTCATAGAAGCAGGACAAACTTATTAGACTTTATCAGCATTTTTCAATTGATTGAAATGCAAACATTTAAATATCTTGACTAGGAAAAATGGACTTGCACCACATGCATAATGAATGATCCAAATAATAGTCTGTTATTTTGAAATATTTTTGATAGCTGAAAAAACTGCATAAGAAATGAATTTAAAAGTTCCCGTACTATAAGAGAAATCAAAATGCTATATAACTTTTTAAATGTTAAAGTATTCTATTTTGCAATGAATTAAGTCTCCAGCAATATTAACCAATTGGAACAAAAAAAATCAGAGATGTCAAGGAAGTGGAACAAAAAAATCATAAATAACCAAAAAAATTCAATCCTGATTTTATTAATCCAGCTTTTGCAAATTGTTTTTTTTGTGTGTATTCATTGAAAATATAGTGAAAGTGGCTCCTAAAATTTTTTAGTTCCCAAAATATTTTTTTAAATTATGTGTAATCAAATATTGTTTATATTTGAATAGCTTGACAGAATTTAGGTATTTTTATCCCTTCCTGTTGATTTTATCATCTAATCTTTCAAAGTTATTCCAATTATGGGATTCAATAAATGATATTTTTGAAATTTTTAGAAAAAATCAAATTTTTCATAAAATGAGCTATAAAATACTGAAAATTAAAAAACATATTGTGGATAATAGGAAAATATTGGTTAATTCTGTTAAAATAAGCTAAAATATATCTTAATTGTGTATTTTTTTATTTCAGTTTCACCGAAATTTAGGAGAAAATTCTGAAAAATGAAACAAGTACCTTCAAGCCATTTAAATGGGCAAGGTACTTTTATTGCTTTACAGCAGCCACTCTCTTTCTGAGAAATTATAGCCAAGTCTATTTTGGCATGTGGATGTGAGGATTGGTTGCTGAGCTATAATAAAACATCTGCAGTCAAATTAGAGTAACAGAAAATATATTATAGCTGTTTATATATAAGATGAAATCATTTTTGTACATGTTAGGATTTTTTGATATAAATAAAAAAACTTATAAAATATACTGCTAAAAATTGTGTAAGTGAAGTCAGAACAAGTTAATAAATATGAAATATTTATTAAAATGGCAATATTTCAATGAATTCATATAATTTTTTTAATAATTATATGATGTAACTTCAACAGATATTAAGTAATTCCTGGATTTTTATAAATAATTTTTGAAAATTTCAGCCAAATTTTTTCATTCATTTCACTCATTTTGTTTAGAGGACTTGTCACTATCTAAAAATATCAACTATTTTGTTGGACAGCTTAAGTTTCATATAAAAAATCGTGTTTTCTGTGATCATATAAATATAAAAGCTGTGAAAAAAATGAAATTCGAAAAAATGCTTACATTTTTAGAAAGAAAACAAAAAATGTAATAAATACTGAAAATTTCAAAAGATTTCAATGAAAATTAAGTAAAATATCACATTTTAATTTTCATATTTTTTTGCATATTAATTAGACTTAATATCAAAACACTGCAGTTTTTCAAGAGAAAAATTTATTTTAATTAAAGAGAGTATTTTTTTTTATAAGTTTTATTTTTAATAAAAAATACATAAAAAGAAAATTTATTTATATTTTAGCTGCACTAATTAAATTAATATTAGATTAAAGCTTTGTTATCAGTAATGATTAAATTCACTGAATAGTCAAAGGATAGTGAACATTGTTCCCAAAGAAAAGTTTCAATTGGATATGCTATATAATTTTCCATTAACATTTCATAAGCATCATTTTTGTAAATATTTTGTTTCTCAAACTCAAAGAAGGCTAATAATGATAACAATGTCAATACATAAATTAATGAACATGACTAGCTCTTAAAGAAGCAAATTTTTCTCAAGTGCGTTGATAGAGCAGAGGAAAAGTACAGTTAACAAATAAACAAAATCACAACTTCTACAATGGAATAATGAAATCATTGATCAGTTTAGTATAAATATGATTATAATTTATTTATTTTGGAATTTAGAAATTTATCATTATCTAAGTCCAATTTTAATATTTACTTAGTATATGATGCAGTAATAATGATGTCATTACAGCAGGATGATAGCATAATAAAGTCACATATTAGTACTCTTCTGTGATATAATTATGTATTTATTGAAAAAGGGAAGGAAAGGAAAATAAATCAGATATTTTATTATAAAATATTGGTTTTACTCTAAGAATTTTTCAGCATGACAGTATCATTTTAGGATTATGTAGTTAAGCATATTTGTGATATCACTCATTACTTCAGCACAGTGATATCATATATTAATGATATTTTGTGACATCACCCATTATTACATCATAATGACGTCATGTCATAACAACTATGATGTAATCCTAAATTCAAATAAAAGTTTGAATGATTTAAATGCATCTTTTCATTTCAATCTCAAAATGCTCTATCCCTAGAGTGATCCTACTTTAGAGTTGGTTCCCACTAGAGCTATGTTCCGTTCCGTCCATCCCTGTCTCTCCGTCATTCGTAATCAACCTCGTCAAAAACTTTCACACTACCATCCATACATTAATCTATCTAGCCAATAAACTAAAGCAATAAAAATTCGAGCTCACTCCACAGACCGCAGGTAGGCCAAAAGCCTGTTCATATCCTCCATAGGTCTCATAGAAGAATGTGACCCTATGCTTGAATGCAGCCTCAAATTTAGGGGCCTAACTTCCTGTGCATTTGCTCCTTATGCCAAAATTTTAGAAGAACTGAGGCAAAAAGCCACACAGACAAGGCTGATGCAGTTTTTCAATGCAATTCAGAAAGACAATGTGTCAGCTGTCATATCAAACATCTTGCAATATCAAAAAAGTATCAATCAAAAATAAGATTTTATTTATTATATAGTTAATGTTTTAAAAAATTAAATAAAGATTACTGTAATTATCCGATTGGGTGCAATCGGTGAAATTGGCTTAAATCCGGCACTGATAACTGGTATACCAAAATCTACCATAGCGCGTTTTCTACAACAAGAAAATCAACTGCGTCTCGATTGGGTGCAATCGGTGCAATCGGCTTTGGGTGCAATCGGTGCAATACTGATTATAATACTGTGTATAGTGTTATAAACTTATAATTATTTATAAGTAATATAATACATATTAAATAAAGTGTCTGAAAAACAAAAAATCACACATAAACCAAGTATGAAAATGATGGGAAGGTTCGCAGGAACCTAACTCTGTATTCCCCATAGGCACAATGGTTCACTATTCGCTAATTCAGTATTCGCGAAGAATTTATGGAACGTAACTACCGCGAATAGCGAGAACCAACTGTATATGATTAAACTGATAACTACCGCGAATAATGAGAATAGACTGTATATCAAAAAGGGAAAGACAAGCAACTCAGTGGCAGAGATTGAAAATATTTGCAAAAAGAAATTGATCTCAAAATTCAAAAAGTAATTAGAAATTTACTATATGAATTAATTGCTGCAGCTGTTTATATATTTATTAATTGGGATTGGAAAAGTTGTACATTATACAAAAGTATAAATAAGCCTAGGAATTACATTATAAATGCAAAGATAGTTCTTAGACAAGGTCAATGGTGGTTATCTAAAGCAGCGGTGGCCAACCTTTTTGGGAAGAGTGCCACTATCTGAAAAAAAAAAAAATTGCAATCGACTATACTGTAGATAACCTTCGGCGGCCGAACTGTCGGCGTGCCACGTAGAAGGACCCGGGTTCGCATCTCGGTCTGGTATCGCCTGAAAAGTTTTTCGGGGTGCTAGATCCGGCCCAGCAATCCCCGTTCTTCACTATCCGGTCCCTCCACGGGTGTGGGAGCAGCCTGTGGTTGGAACTGGCCCCACCCTTTAATAATCTCCCTGATTGGAAAGGGGCGTAAAAAATAAAAAAGAAGAAAAATGTAAATAACCTTCATAAAGCATGAGAACTTATACAGAAGAAAACTTTCAGAACAATACAGCGCATTTAAAGACTGTTTAAAAAAAGATGTGTTGTATTTTTTGTCAACAGATGACGCTACACTTCATTCTGGAAGAATACTATGTGGCAAGGCGAAAGAAAACACAGGCTGCCCACCTCTGCGGAGGAATCAGCCGGATTGTGGGGAATGGAGATAGACGGCCGGACCCGGACCCATGATAAATATTTTCAAGGGGTGGGACCCGATACTCGAACCTGAGTCTTCCAGAGTGGAAAGCCGAAGCGTTTCCACGCGGCCAATCCGGCCGACGATGTGTTGTATTTTTTTTTGTCAACAGATGACGCCACTTTCCACTCAGTAAGAGTACTAAGTGGCGGGGCGAAACAAGCCCTTCCACAGGCTGCCCACCCCTGCGGAGGAGTCAGCCGATTGTGGAGGACGGGGATCGACGGGCCGGGCCCGGACCCCATGATAAATATTTTCAAGGGGTAGGACCCGAGATTCGAACTCGGGTCCTCCAGAGTGGAAAGCCGAAGCGTTTCCACGCGGCCAATCCGGCCGACTCGATGTGTTGTATTTAGCTGATATGATTAGAGCAATGTTTTTCAAACTTGTCCTTTCTGTGGATCCTATTTTTAAGGAAAAAATTTTGTAAATCTGTAGTGATGAATTATGTAATTTCTCAGAGCATACAAATAGAGGAAGTGTTTCGATTTTCCACTCTACAGGACTTGCATTTGATTCTAGAATTTCAATTAGGTTGGGAAATTTTTTCATGGGCATGGCTCGATCCATCCAGTGACGTAACCAGGATATTTTTTTGGGTGGGCCAAGGGTGGGCCACACCGATGTGAATTTTATTTTTATGCGATTAAAAAAGTTTTGGTGACTGCTGGTTTAGATAATTATTGGATTCTTTTCATATAATTTAGGATTTTTAAAAACAAAAATATTTATTATGAAATATAATATCTTTGAATTCGTCATTAATATTTTGTCTGCTGCGATAGTGGACGGTAACATGTGTTTTCTCTCTCTGAACATTCCGGATTGAAATCCCTAACCTCAAACATCGAAAAATTTTTAAACTAAAGAAAGGGCCTGTTTGAATTTATTTAATTATCTCTTTATAGATTGATCATCCCAAAATACAACGACGTAGCTGAAAACTGAGAGGCCCCAGCAGAAATGCCGATGGGGCTCCCCTCTTTTTAATTTATCGATATAATTTATTTCAAACGTTATCTAAACTCTGAAAAGAATTTCTTAAACGTAAACGATCAAAACTCTGTAACTCTGGGTGCCAACGTTTATTTATAAGGAAGTAGACGTAAAAAAAGCCTAACGCAAACTAATTTACTAATAAGGTTAATACGTGAAACTTTATACAGATGAAAATACGAATTTTATTATATATATGTTACCGGCAATGTATGTAAAGCAAGCATTGTATAGAATGCCTGGCGTTTTTAGGCAAAGTATAAAATTATTAATATTATATATACTTTCCCTAGGCATTATATAGAATGACAAATGCTATTTTAGTCAAAGTATAAAATATTTCCGCTCAGTGCCGGATCTAAGCCGATTAGATCGATTGCAATCAATCTGGCCCCGAATTTATGCAAAATGAAATCATGAAAAGATTAATAAACAAAGAATAATCGTTTAGATTTACAATTATGGCTGAGCATTTACACAGTCTGCGAACATCTGATTTTTAAAAGATTCACAAAAAGAAAAATTTTTTGGAAAAATTGAACGTAAATGAATTGATTTTATTTTATCTCTTAGAACATGTGAGAAAAAATTTCTATTTAAATTAATTAACAATACTTTTGCAGAATCCAATGTATTCTTATTTAATACTGTATTCTGAAAATATTTTCTGAGTACTCAAATAAATTAACGGCGGGTGAATTTTAATTAGAATTAAGCACCCTTACTATATATATGAATGTTGGCAGAAAATATCGAAAAAAGTTTAAATGAATAGGAGAAGATTATTAGTTGATCTTGGATTTATGACTGAAGTAGATAAAACTCGCATTTTTAACGTAAATATAAGACAGGAAGATCTTAGCCATAGGAAATGAATTATATAATATAAATGCAATTTGAAGAATAAGAAGTAGTTATTTTTTAAAATAATGTGATGCTCAACAAGTGAATCATTAATTCTGTTCTTAACAGGAATGTTATCGAAAGTTCTACTGTTATTTTTGATGAAGATATAGCCAATCGTGATAATTAGTTTAAAAACATTTTAAGGTAAATCATTCAAAAAAATTTCACAGATTTTGATTTTTGCTGAAAAACATGCAGACAATTTTAAAACGTTCAGCTCACTTAAAAAATATTTCTAAAATCTGCTCAAAATAAATTCATCAGATAAATAAAAATTAAATTTTTTTGAGAGACAATGAATCAATTATATTTTGCACCGTTTGACAAAATTATTGATATCTTTAAAGTTCCTTTTAATTTTCATAAAGAAATATTAATTTAACGTCTTTTGTGTATTTTCATATACCGTAAACTGGGGTGACTTAGGCCCATTAGGGTGGCTTTGTATAGTAATTTAATTGGTATTAATTACAATATTTCAATATATATATATCATGGACAAAGTTATCATTAATGAAATCAGATGAAGGTGCTGATGTATAGTTGATCCAACTGAATTTGTTTTGTCTCTAAAGTCTAAATGGTAAACTGCAAATGAAAATATTAAAAGTGCACAAAATGCTATTGAAGTGCAAACAATTTCAAATGAAATATTCAAAAGCAAGAGCCTCCCCAAAATTTATTATGATTTTGGGAACTAAAAGATGGAGATGAAGCATTGAAAGGGCAAAAAATACTAACAAAATATAAACAATTTAAAAAAAAATTCAAAAATGGGAGCTAGTGTGAAATTAGTCTCAATTTTGTTTAACTCTAAAGAATTAAATGCTGAGGATTCAAATAAAAACATTAATGAAAAAGGTGCTAACAATATGCAAATGAACATGAAAGAATCAAAATTCAAAACTGGGATCCAATTTCATACCAATGTCTGAATTTTTTTAACATTGAACAATTTTTTCCAAAGTAAATTTTCTGTCTTCTTCAGTTTTTAAATTGTCAGATTTCACTATCATACAAGAAATGACAAAGATTCATTAATTTAAAGAAACAAAACAAATTAGTTAAAACATCTTAATGTAGTTAAAACATCCTTTATTGAAATTTAATTTCATCAAATTTTAATAATTAAATTTATATTAATGGTAGTAAGTTTTACTGTATTCAAAATCATTTTACAAATATATTTTGTCTTTATTTGATTCATCAATTTTCTATCTTTTAATCCATAATACTATTTAATAGCTTTTTGAGGAATAATAATAATTTTACATAAATTCTGACATAAATTCTTGGATTAGGCAGTGTAAATTTGTAAATAATTAAAACAGGCATTATTGTAGATTTGCCCTTTTTATTACATTTTATTTAAATATTACTATAATATCATATGTTAGAACTTCTTCGAAAGAATATCATCTGATAATTTATTTATTCCAAAAATTGTAATATAGTCTTCTCCGATTTTTCCCAATCCTCGCAGGAATAATTTTAAAATAAAATTTATTAATAATTTTTAGAATTTCTTTTAAATTTGTAACTTAATCATTCCAAATCATTATTGCTAACCTTTTGTTTTTATTTAATTGTTTTGAATTTATTTAAATAATAAAAACAATTGTTTTTCTTCATTAAATATATAATTTAAAAAAAGAATATATTTGAATCTGAAAAATTTTAAAGTAATATTTATTGTCTAATACTGAAACTGCTCAAATATTGTATAGTACTGTGTTCATTATGTAGAGATGAATCTTTTTTTTTTATAAAAACAATTTTTGGTAATTTTCTTTAGTATTTAAAGAATTTTTAGTTCTAAAATAAAATGAAATGTTAAATTTGCTATAGAAAAAGTTACAGTTTTAAAGAAATATTCTAGAAAAAATTACAAGACTAATTAAAATTACAGATGTCAAAAACAAAAGAATTTAACAACCAAACTTTCTTAAGGAAAACTGAAAAACGCAGCCTTATAAATAAAACTACTTACAAAACTTTGCTTAAAACTTATGCAATATTTCTGCAATAATATAAATATTTTAATATTAAACAAAATATTTACTCAATTAAAAAATATTATATAATTTTAAGCAGT